>JAJOOR010010987.1:0-32567 GCA_036250505.1 Solanum acaule
TATTTCTTTATGCCATGTTTATTTTCTCATTAGCATAATTTTATTAGTATTCTAATTTTTAAATTAAAATAGAATTTATTGTTAAGTAAGGTTATAGACTTACGTTTTCTTTATTATGAAGAAATAAAAATAAATCATATTTATTGCTATGTTGAAATTTGTTATAAGAGTATTATGTTAATTTTTTTATTTTGAATTTATTACTTATGTTATATTTTCAGTTTCATTTGTTTTAGTAATATTGAATTTACATTGCACGTCATTTTTTAATTAGACTTGATAGATTATATATTTGTCAAACATTTAATAATTTATGATATTTTATTTATATATTACTATTCTTTTTATCAAACATGCATTTCACAATGTTCGTAGAAACTTCATACTTTTAGTTGTTACGATCAATTCAATTGAAATATATTAATTTGAAAAAATATAAATCAATTATTTTTTCATAATATTAGTTACAGTAAATATGTTTATTAATTAATATATTTTCAAAAAAAGAATATATATCTTAAATATTTAATTTAATGTCATTTATAAAATTTCTTATTTGTCTAGTATAAATTTTAAATGATTAATTTTTATTTTTAAAATTTATTATAATTTTATGATTGCAATTGTGCATCCAAACAGAACATTTGTAATTACACTGTGACATCCAAACATGACATGTGTAATTACAGTGTAATTACACTGTGGCAATCAAACAGGTCAGTGTAATTACTAGACTGTGTAATTACTAGGCTGGTAATTACTACACTAGTAATTACACAATTCCAATTACCTGGTGGCTTTCTAAAAAGACCCTAAGTGTAATATAGATACTAGATAGTTTACCTAACACATTGATTCCGCACTCCGCAGTTCAAATACTTAATTTATAGATCACATAGAAATAACTTTATCGTTGCTCCAAGCTAAGCCGACTCACAATCTTGATAATTGGTAAAATATTATATTCGCCCTCGGTGCTTACCTAATACCAAACCATCATAATACGTTTTTCGTCTAAATAATAGTAAAATGAATTTCTTTTCCTTTTCAAAAATTCCACTTTCTCCTTTTTCTGATCGTGTTTTTGAATATAAGATATTTATCTTTCCTATATACACATATTTATCAATTGATAGTAATTTGTACTTCTGTTTTAATTTATGTGATATCGTTTGACTTGACATAAAATTTAAAAAGAAAAAAAAAATTGAAACTCGTAATTTAAAATAAATATCTACGTAATCATTTGGATAATTGATTTTTCCATTTGAATAGGACATTAATTCCCTAGTAATTTCTACGTAATCATGTATCTTAGCTCCACTAAACTCATGCTCAAACTGTCCCCATCTATAATAAGTATACAGTTACATTTCCTAATTGGGTTAGTTTGAAAAATTAATATTTACTCCTAATTAATATGCTAGCTCCATAGGTCTTTGATGACCATAATCTTGTAGTTACATAGGAGATTAGTACAATATCTCTCTTTATTAATTAAAAAATGTAACCAAATCTTCCATCAAAATGCACTTGATTCCTTGGATGATCATACTTTAATTAAAAAATAAAAATAAATAAATTAAGAATCTACGAGAAGTTGAAAAGGATAAGAAAATCAATCAGGATTATGGTGGGATGAAGATGATTAATTTCTCCATCCTAAATCAAAGGTCTCTTGTTCAAGCTGTTAAAGAGCGTTTTTTCCCTTAAAATAAATCTTATACATTACAACAAAAACAACATTTAGCGGCAATAAATATACACATTAACAAAGAGTGATAAGCCTTTATCGGCATTAGTTAATTGTCATTGGATCTAGTGTCGTTATAGGCTTTAGGACATTTACAAAGAGTGCTAAATGCCGTTAAAAATTTATTTTTAGTGACAATTAAGTTATTGCCGTTAATTAATTATCGCTAAAGATTATTATTAATATACGATACAAATTTAAATTAATTGAAGTTTCAATGTGAATACCGAACACTAAAGGAAACGAGGGGTGTAAAAAATCAATGAAAGGAGGTAGCTTTCATTGACTGCACTGTGAAACATAATAATGAGATTTTGACTGTGGTGGAGATGAAAAAGATAAGAAAAGAGTCCCACACTTTATTGCAAAGTGAAAACACATTCCAATTGGCAATTGCATGCTGTGTATAAAATCATGAATCATATGATATGACTGAAATAAAAATAAATAAATAGATAAATATAACTAGAAACTACATCTCCATTTTATTAGGATTGACTATATGAATTTTTTTAAAACATCGACCTAACATGTTACTTTGAGACCGGGTAAATCAATAGCCATAGCTCAATTCAAAATTTTGTTAAAATCAACTATAAAAATTCTTTGTATCCATTCAATTGTGTTGGGATCATTTTATGTCTCGATCGATCATTTTTTGGGACCGACTATGTTGATCTTATAAGTTATAACATGATATTTTGTATATATATGTGTGGAATAATCTAATAATTAATACAAAACTAAATCTCAATAGTCCACTTTCTTTCAAGTGTTTCTTATGTTTGTCAGTCTTATCAAATAATATAGTTAATTAGAGAGAGATCATATCTATGTTTCCACTAATCACACGCATGAATGAATCCAAAATAATTAAAGAAAAGCACTAATATTAAGTGACTGTTTAATCATTTACAATATTCTAAATGTGGAAGAGCATGCATGTACTTTTTATTTTTTGACATGACTTACACCATGTAATTAGCCGTTGGATCATGAATTACAATATGTTCAATTAACTTAGTAATTCAGTGTCTGGTATTTATATAAAGACCTCGACTAGTTCGAATTGTATTGTGTAAACTAGTCATGAATAATTGTTAGTTACGTTGAGTAAACCATATGAGAAATCAACTTCATCTTATAGGTTATGACCTTCAATAATTTAACCATCCATCATTAGATGATAACTGATAACTATAGCTCTAACATTAATTTGTGACCTTATAATTAAATTATTTTTAGTTTCACATAAATATTAGGTGTGAATAAGTGTTTCTGATACTCTATAGGAGATATAATCTTCAAAATTTGAAAGAATGTGGTGATAAAGACTTGACTAGAAGAGCACCTAAATATAGGAGTGACCTTTCAAATTGATTGAAGTAGACTAATTGGACTGTTGAAAAAATGTACTGATAATAATATTCAATGATTACATCAACGAGGATTGTGATAAACTCGTAAATATTCATTCATCCATAATAAGAAAATTTAAGTTTGAGCCTTAGTTATAGAGTCACCGGGAGTGCTTTACTTTCAATATGAGACTTTTCGATGCAACTCTAAATTTAACTGAATTCTAATATGAATATCAAATATCAAACAAAGAAAAAGTGGATTTGCATAAAAGTGTAAAAAGCTAATAAGGGAGAAGAGGGTAGACTTTTTTTTGAGAAAAAAAGGGCATATGTTTGATTTCAGCTTTATCTCTTTCAGAAAATTGTGCAAAATCTGTCCACTTTTTTCCTCCAAAGGTAGAAAAGTTGAAAAATGTATAGTGTGATATTATTAGGATATCTTAATGATCATGTTGTGGAGCCAACTTATAAGATCATAATTTTGAAGAAGTGAAAAAGAGTCATCCAAAAAAAGTGAACTTCCTATTTCCTCTGTGATGATGATGTAATTCATCTTAATCATTTGCAATATAGACTAATGGACATGCCTTTTCTTTTTATTTGTTTGTCTGGTTTCAACTTGACACAATACGAAGCTAAAAAAAAAATTCATTTTTAAAAAAAATCTTGTGACATTACGTAGAATTTATAAAAAAATCTACATGTCATATAGAAAGTTGAAATTGAAGAGTAATAAAAAAAATATAATTTTTTTAAAGCAAACTAAAAAGGAAAGTAAGACAAATAAATTGAAACAGAAAGATTGACTATTTTATTTTTTGTCTTTTTGTACACTATTTGATTTTTATAAAAATCTTGTTTCGGATGGGGTCTGCAACTCACGTATAACAGTGCAAATTTCAGAAAAATAGGTTTGATTTACTAATGGAGTCTGCAATTCACTTATAGCAGTGAAAACTTTAGATGAACGTGTTTGAAGTTCAATTGCCACAGGTTCACGTGAATCTAATAATTTTTGTTCAGACTCTCTTTCTATATGTTTACAAATTTCCTAAATATGTATAAAACACAATAATATTTAAAGAGATATGACAACATTTGATTTATTTTGTGCAGGGGAATCTATCAAATTTAATTAGTCATTAATGAGTAATCGTAACATATCCAAGAAATCAAAGAGATTATAGCAATCAGGTTCACCTAGAATGATCCGAGATTAGATCTTGATCTATTTGAGATTGTTCCTTTTAATTGTAACTTAAGAGTGACAAAATAATTCATAAATGACATGCTCGTTTAGGTTTGGAGGAGTTAAAAACTAGAGCTGTCAATATGGGCTGACCCACCCATCCGGACTAACCCATACATGCTTTGAAATTTGATGGGTCTGGCTGGGCTAGCCCATTTTTAGTGTGGGCCAAAAAATGGTTGGCCCAGCCCACAAATATGTGGGCTATGGGCCAACCCTCTTTTCTTAAAAATAAACTTTTTTTTATAATTTTTTATATTAAACTATAATTTAAAAATATTATCATAAATATCGACAAGTTAATATTACATGGTGTTAGTGTTACTACTTGTTAATCAAATCCACAAATAAAATTATCTTATAATATTTATTAAGTTTGATTTCAAGTAAAAGCATAAATAGCTAAATAAAAATATTAATCTAATTGTTTTCCAGTGATCATAATAAAACACAAAAATTATGACAATATTCCATAGGCAATGGCCTATGTAGTGATTCATAGAAATTTTAGGGATTTTTTATTTTATGTAGTAGATATTTTATAAACATAATTTGTATTTAAATTGTAATATTTCAAACTTTAAACATATTTTGAATTTAGACTCTTGTTATTTTTAATACTCTATTTTATTTTATTTTTATTTTTAATTAATTTTTATTTAGCCCACGGGCCGGCCCTATCCATATTTCTCAAGCCCCACAAATCGGCAGACTTATTTAGGCCGGGCTAAAAAACCTTTTTCTTAAATGGGCTCCAAAAATCGCAGCTCAACCCTATCAAATCACGGGTTAGGTCAGGCCGACCCAACAGGCCTAGCCCATATTGACGGCTCTATTAAAAACACACTTATTTTATTAAGGACAAATTACTTAACTACACTCCTTTACTTACCTTAATATCCATTTATCCCTACTTATTTCAAAATTTTCAAAAATCCCTTATTTACCTATGTATCTCGTGCACAACGCTATATATCCCGCTATGTGGAATGTATCAAACGCTATGTATCCTGCATGTATTCCCTGCAGAACGCTATATATCCCGCTATGTGAAATGTATCAAACTTAATGTATCTCGTGCACAACGCTATGTATCCCGCAAACATCATTTTTAAGGGATTTTTGGTAAATAGAAAACTAGAAGGGATAGGATGTTATTTAGTACTTATAATATGTGGTTCCTATAAGTTATACTATTATTAATTGACCCAACTAATTCGGCCCATAAATGTTTTTTGAAATTGAGCTGATGATATGCAAAAAGGAAATGTATTCATGTAATTCACTAATTTAAAATAACATGTGACTATGTAATTATTTTAAAATAATGTGAGATTTAATAGTTATACGAAAACTATTTGTATAATTAAGTAGTTTTTCTGTCGAAAATTTGAGCCTCAAGCCCACGTCTCTGTTGAACAAACTAAAAGGCTCGCCCACTGGCCACAATTTGCTATTGGGCTTTACTAAGTGGATTAATCTTCATTTCTATGGAGACACATAAAATTCAGTGGAGTTGGGATTTTTACAAAATGAGATTCATAATAGGAGATAGTTAAAATAGGGAAAAATTGAAGGGTGTTCAACTTTATTATATAATAGTGTAATTTTTCATTGATGGTGGTTTATATGAACCCCCTCAATCTTTGCTAACCCTGCCCCAACCATTAATACTGATTTAAGATAACAATATGGTATATATGTGTCACTTTCATAACAAGGAGTATATGAGCTCTAAATGACAAAGTTGAGGAGTATATCAGACCCTTTTTAACTTAAACGTGGTCATTTTATTGAAAAATAAAAAAATTAGAATAAAATCAGTAAAAGTAAAAAAAAGAAAAGTTAAAACAACTTATTCAGTATTCCCTTCTTTAAATTTCAAATACAAATACAACAAGAATTTCGAAAAAAGTTAATAGTTCTCACACCGGGTTGAAGGGCACGTAGCCCCAAAAATATAAAACTGTGGGCCGGGTCGAAGGGCACGTAACCCGATGGCCAAGTCCCCGGCAAATCTAGTCCAACTAGGTCTCACATAAAAACCTAGCTAATAGTATAAATTACGTACTAGGAATACTATTATTGTTTTCCAAATTCTTGCTTAATTATTGAGATAAGGGTCTGAAAAATAGTCTAACTTGGTGGAATTTGCTATTGTGATACTAAACTTTCATGAGTACCTATTACCTCCCTAGACTATTTAATACCGTATTTTAAACATATATATTTGCCCACGTGGACATAAAAAATAATGCAAAATTATAAATAGTAATGTGTCCATGTGAGCACATATATACCTTTAAAATACACTAGTAAATAGTTCAGGGGGTAAAAAATACACTATTAAATAGTTCAAGGAGTAATAGGTCCTCATGAAAGTTTAGTATCGCAACAACAAATTCGATCAAAGTTGAGGTATTTTTCAGACCCTTATCCCTTAATTATTCTATAATGTCTCTTTTAGCTATGGCGAATTGGTCCGAACTTCCATACGATCTACTTGTTACAATCGCGAAGCTTTTTACAGTGACAGAGGATTTCGTTATATTTTGTGGTGTTTGTAAATCATGGCGAACTGCTGCTATCAAAAAAATGTTGATGTGCCATCACCCCAAATTCCATTACTTATGCTTGCACCTAAGGACTTAGATGATGATTATCGAGATTTTTACTCTCTCACCAAGAAGAAAATTTCACGAGTATTTCTCCCCCAAGTTAGAGGGAAAGTATGTTTTTCAACTCAAGGATGGTTTTGCACCCACAGGTATCGTAGAGATGCCATTGTTGCATCCTTTTTTCTCACGTGCACAAATTCAGCTTCCTCGTCGTGAATATAACAATCATCATCATGTGGTCATCCACAAAGTTGTTTTATCTTCCAACCCATCCTTAACATCCGATTATGTTGTGATGATTTCGTATAATTGGCAAGGGCATAGGTATGGTCATTATTTGGCTTTTTGGCGACTTGGAGATCTCTTATGGAACGAAATTGATATTAAAGGATTTGGTAAAATTTTGAATATATACTACTTAAAAGAACAATTTTATATGATCACAGGTGAAGGTGATGGAGTTTGGGTTATTGATGTTGCTAGGCGTAATAATCAAAAATCCCGCTTGGTTGTTAAGGTAAACAATTGTGGTCTTCCTTGGCCGTATAAAAAGCAGTTCTATCTAGTCTAAGTATCAGGTGCACCAGTACTTGTTATACAATATTATAGTAATGATAAACTAGTTGGATCTTATTTTTGACATAATATGACCTATTTATTTCGTGTATGGGAACTAGATCTAATAAAAGGAGAAGAAAAAATGATTGAATACTTGGGAGATAGAGCAATATTTTTGGGGTGTAATGCTTCAACTTCGATGGAACCTTCTAAGTTTATAGGTGTGAAGCCTAATCATATCTATTATTATACTGATAATTATAGAGAGCTTTTTACTTTGGACAGACGGAGTGTTGAAGATATGTCGTCTTATAATTTTGAAGAAGGAACAAATCAACCTTTTTATTCTAGCATTAATTATTTTGGTAGTACTATTGTTAATCCGCCAACTTGGGTTATACCATCGTTATGATATTTTGGATTAAAAATGCTAGCTCTTGCTTTAATTTGGTTTTGGCCATTTGTTTTTGTTTTCTGAGATATTGCTTGTTTAGGGGATTATTTCTCATACATTGTAATCCTGTTTAATTATATATGTTTTTTTTTTAAAAATATAATATTTAGCATTATATATATCAGCATAGTGTATATACTACTGTTAAAATTGATTAAAAGAAAGTTGAAATTTTGAAGAATAAACATCCGTTAAACAAGATTACAATGAAAGAGAATAAATAAAATTTTATGGTATAAAATATTTTTTATCCCAAATTAGATATTAAAACTTAAAATAATTTCATATATATTGGTATACTTAAAGGTATATTTTATAATAATTATTGGTATAACATTATTTCTATAATTGGTATAAATATTTGTATATTAAATGATTGAATATTCATTAAAAATACAGTTCATATTTGTGTTATTTATTGGTATATATTGAGTTATTATATCGTTAGTTAATGCACAGTGTATTCATCTTAGGAACATAATTACTTAAGAATTACTATGTGGCATTTAATGGTATAAGATGACCTATTAATATAAGAGTAGTTTTATGTTACAACTTAAATATATATATCAAATTCTATACCAACTTTAAAAATGATTGGACAATGATTACTAATTCGAAATGGTAAGTTACAATTTAAATATATCAAATTGTGAAAGTTAGTTTTTTTTATGGTATAAAATATTTTTTAGCCCAAATTAGATGTTAAAACTTAAAATAATTTCATATATATTGGTATACTTAAAGGTATATTTTATAATAATTATTGGTATAACATTATTTCTATAATTGGTATAAATATTTGTATATTAAATGATTGAATATTCATTAAAAATACAGTTCATATTTGTGTTATTTATTGGTATATATTGAGTTATATTGTTAACTTAACACATGGTGTATTCATATAAACAAGAGCAACTTTCACATATAGCAAACATAAAAATCATATTTGTATGTTATAATTATAGTTGCATAATTGCACTCCATAACAAATTTTATGTTTGCTATGGAACTTTTGATTTGTATAATTCGCTAGATACATCCAATTTTATACAAATTGTTCAGTTTTGTATAAATTCATTTATACATTGTAATTTGTATAATAAGATTTATATTTGTATAATTATAAGTGTATAGGACGGAAATATATGTATTTGTATTTGTATATACACTTTTCTCTCGCTTTATACAAACACAAACACATTTTATACCGATATGTATAAAATGGCTAATTGTATATCGAAAATGACTAATTGTATATCGAATCAGATAACAAAAAAAAGAGATGTTTGCTGCGAATTACAAATAAAATAAACTATAGCTATAATATTTAATTTGAATTAATAGTTTGCTATTTCATACAATTTTCCCTAACAATAGAATTACTTAAGAACTATTATAGGTCATACATGGTATATACATATTAATATAAAAATCATACTATTAGAATAAAATTATGTAGTGCCTATTAATACCAATGGTAATGTTATACCATTTTGAACCACAACAGTTATGATTAAGAATAAGATCTATTTAAAGAAGGATTACAAATTGAGAGACGGCAAAAAATCAATTTTCTGATTGATTAAATAAAAAGTGAAGAGAGAGAGAAAATCATAATTTTTTATGAGAAATAACTTATCAGTCCAAAAAATCAGCATATTAATTCAAAAAGGAGAGAAAAAAAGGTATAATATATATCTCGATTTTTTTAAAAAAAAATTATGTTTATAATTAAAAATCTTATTTTATAAATAAAATAAAATAAATACATATATTGTTAATTAAGGTCTTAAACAAAATATTTGATTTAAGGCTACAATTAATAATTTAGTGTTAAAGCTACCATTGATATTTTGATTTGATTGAATAAAAAATTATGAGAGAGAAAATCAGTATATGGGCAAAAAATAAATATAAAAGAGTATAATTATGATTGGAAAGCAAAAAATAAACAATAATTATCAATTCCATAAATTTAACACATAACCCCTAAAAAAAAAGGAAAAGATATACGTATACTAAAATATATATAAAAAAATCAAAAATTGAATATTCTGTTAGGTTAGTAATTAAAAACACAGTTTTGTAAATAAAAAGGAGTATATACATATATTGTTAATTAAAGTCTTAAATAGTATATTTTTATAATTTTTCCTTAAATAAATTATGACTATAGCATTTAATTTAAATTAATAGTTTGTTATTTATTATAATTTTCCCTCAAATAATGTCATGTATTTGATCTCACTTACTATTACAAGTGTTGGAATTTGGATTATTGATGTTGCAAGGCCCAGTAATCAGAAACTCCGCTTGGTTGTTCAGATTATAAATCAACTATTTTTTTTTCTATCACTTAGATTCTTGTAATCGTACACTTAATTAGAAAAAAATATTTGAATCTAACATAGAATCGTTGTATTTATTTTGTTTTTTTTAAAATAATCCTTTCACTACAAGATACATACACTAATAAAATAATTAGTACTTAAATAATTAAACCTTTTATAATTAATTCCTATAAAATTAATTCTTATATTATCAATACCTACGTAACTAATCTATTTATTATTAATATACGCATAAGTTTACCTTATTATACCATGATTATTCCTAATAGTATATAGTTTCCTTTTTAATTCCTATATAAAACAAAAATTCGAATTTTTTTTGAATAATACTTGTAGCGATACTAATGTTCCTAATGAAGCCCCCAAATAAAACCAATATCTAATCGAACTAGGTCTGACATAGCTGAAAAAAAGTATAAATTATGCACATACTATTCTTCTAATCCAAATTCTTGTTTAATTATTGTCTTTTGAATTTTTTGGCTATGGCGAATTGGTCCGAACTTTCGTACGATCTACTTGTTATGATCGCAAAGCTTGTTACAGTGATGGATGATTTCGTTGTATTTGGTGCTGTTTGTAAATCCTGGCGAACTGCTGCTACCAAAGAAAATTTTGATGTGTCATCGCCTCAAATTCCGTTACTTATACTGGCATCTAATGAAGATGATGATTATCGAGAATTTTACTCTCTTTTCAAAAAGAAAATTTCACGAGTATTTCTCCCTGAAGCTAGAGAGCTAGTATGTTTTTCAACTCAAGGATGGCTTTGAACCCTGAAATATATTACATGTATCGTAAAGATAACATTGTTGCACCCTTTTTTACGTGCCCAAATCCATATTCCTTCACTACGTGAATATTACGATAAAGTGGTCATCCACAAAGTTGTTTTATCTGCTAACCCTTCCTTAAATAACTCCGATTATGTTCTAATGATTTCGTATTATATGATCACACCTGATGGAGTTTGGGTTATTGATGTTACTAGGAATAATAATCAAAAACACCGCTTGGTTGTTAAGGTAAAAAATCGTGATCTACCTTGGCCGTTTAAAACGCAATTTTATCTAGTCGAAGTATCAGGTGCATTATTACTTGTTATACAATATAAACTAGATGGATGTGATTCTGGACATGATACGACCACTGCATTTCATGTATGGGAACTAGATCTAATTAAAGGAGAAGCAAAAAGGATTAAATTATTGGGAGATAAAGCAATATTTTTGGAGTGTAATGCTTCAACTTCGATGGAACTTTCTAAGTTTATAGGCGTGATGCCAAATCACATCTATTATACTGATAATTTTAGAGAGTTCTTTCCCCTCGACGGACGGGGTATCAAACATATGTTGGCTTATAATCTTGAACAAAAAAAATTTCGACCTTTTTATCCTAGCATTAATTTTGTTAGTACTTTTGTTAAGGGTTATACCATCGTTCTAGCATATTTTAGATTAAATATGCTAGCTCTTGCTTTAATTTGGCTTTGGTTATTTGTTTTTGTTTTCTGCGATATGGCTTGTTTAGGGAGTATTTCTCTTACATGTAATCATGTTTTATAGTACATGTTTATTTTTAAATTTAAATCTTTTTTATTCAATTTCAATTAATTATACTTTTCCTTCTTTAATTTAAAAATAATACTACTTTTTCCCCCCTCCCCAAACACTCCATTGTGTCTGGCATAGACATTTGAAAGTAGAGATGATGTTTGATCAACCTTTTCATGAAGTATTTTTGACTGTTAATATATGAGGGAGAAAAAATATTATTAAAGTTATTAACAATTGGTCCTATAGCTGAGAATTATGAAGTCTTTAATTCAAATTTTGTTAAAGACATAAACACTAAATAAATTCTTTCACACAAATTGTCTTGGACACTATAATTATTGGTTATTTCTTTTAAAAAAACCTATTTTGATAAAAACACATCATCAAAATAAGTCATTTTTTTTAAAAGATTGACCAAACAATGCTTTTCTAATATAATTTTTTTTAAAAATTGAGAGGTACAATGCATAACTTGATATAATCGTGAGCTTGACCTTGAAAATTATGTTTGAGAGGGAAAGTATGTTTTTCAACTCAAGGATGGCTTTGCACCGTAGAATATATTACAGGTATCGTAGAGATGAGATTGTTGCACCCTTTCTCATGTGCTCAAATCCAGCTTCCTCCAACACGTGAATATAACAATCATGTGGTCATCCACAAAGTTGTTTTATCTTCCAACCCTTCCTTAAACTCCGATTATGTTCTAATGATTTCGTATTATGGGAATGAGAATAGGCATTATTTAGCCTTTTGGCGACCTGGAGATCTCTTATGGAACAAAATTGATATGAAAGGATGTGGTAAAATTCTGAATATGCAATACTTAAAAGGACAATTTTATATGATCACACGTGATGGAGTTTGGGTTATTGATGTTGCTAGGCGTAATATTCAAGAACCCCGCTTGGTTATTAAGCTAAACAATTTTGGTCTACCTTTTATAAGTCAGTTCTATCTAGTCGAAGTATCAGGTGCACTATTACTTGTTACACAATATTCTACAAATGAGAAACTAGTTGGATATGATTATCGACATGATATGACCCATTTATTTTATGTATGAGAACTAGATCTAATCAAAGGAGAAGCAAAAGGAGTTAAATTATTATTGGGAGATAGAGCAATATTTTTGGGGTGTAATGATTCAGCTTCATTGGAACCTTCTAAGTTTATAGGGGTGAAGCCAAATCACATCTATTTTACTCATAGTTTTAGAGAGCTCTTTCCCTTGGGAGGACAGGGTATCAAAGATATGTAGGCTTATAATCTTGAAGAAGGAAAAAATCAGTACTTTTGTTAATCCGCCAACTTGGGTTATACCATCGTTATGATATTTTAGATTAAAAATGCTAGCTCTTGTTTTAATTTGACTTTGGCCATTTGTTTTTGTTTTCTGCAATATTGCTTGTTTAGGGAAATTATTTTGTTCTCTTACATTGTAATAGTGTTTTATACATGTTTATTTTTGAAGTTTAATCCTTTTTAATCAATTTTAATTATACTTTCCTTGAATGTGAAGTATTTGAAATAGTTATTCATATGTTGGCTAAATATCTAGATAATCCCTTAAGCTTGCGTGGTTGACAATATTTGTAAGTTATACATATTAACTTCAATACGACCTAGTTGTTACGATAGCAAAACATTTGGTAGGGACAGAGGCGTATCCAGGATTTCGGCTAGATGGGTGCATGATTATGAAGAAATGTATCTTAAATATAAATTTGATCATTTGACTTTTAGGTTCTAAATATGAACCATTAAATTTTTAAAACTATAGATCCAAAATATATAATACAATTAATTTTAAATTTTAATATACACATTTGATTTAATTAGATAATTTTTTTTTTTTAGGAATTTTCAATGTAAGACACTTGAAAATTTTGAAAGATTGAAGGCAAAAATACAAAAGAAAAATTAGTTGAAACATCAAAAGTGTCACCGATAACCACTTGGAGTGGTGTTACTCAAAAAGACAAGACAGATATAAGATTTAAATTTCTATCCTCACTTAGAGATGTGCACCTAATCATCATCGTATTATTATATGATACTTTGAACATGGGTTCACACATCTATATTTAAATATTTTTAAAAAAATATAACACTACTATATATAATCTAGAGAGGGGAGCATGGGTTCACGTGAACCCACGGTACCCCTCTAGATACGCCTCTGGGTAGGGATGGAGGATTTCATAGTATTTGGTGTTGTTTGTATTTCATTGTGAAGTGTTGTTACTAAAGGAAACTTTGATGTGTCATCGCCTCAAATCCCGTTACTTATGTTGGCTGTTGATAAATAAAAGGAACAATAACTACGCTTGTTTAGTGTGTGCTCATTCAGATTTGATAGGTGATTTCTTCTCATCCGTCCAAGTCTTAAGGTGGAAAAAGTTATTGATATCTGTTCTAGTAGGAAGTAGCAAGTAATCCATGGAATTAATCGACCACAATTATCTAGAAAAGAAAATGGATCCTTTGATTACTGGTCCACCATACGGGTTTGATTGAAGATGTACACCAGTGGCTAGATTCTCTTAGTATTTAGCATTATATACACTACAACAAAAATAACTTTTAGCGGCAATAAATAGACACATTAATAAAGAGTGCTAAAGTCTTTACCGACATTAGTTAAGTGTCATTAGATCCTATGTTGCTAAAGCTTTTAGGGACATTTACATACTTTAATCTTTACCTCTCTTACCTCACATAAGATAGTCATACTTTCTTTTAATTGAATCACGTTATTCGTGTAATAATAACCCTAATATTGCTTAATTGAATCCACTATAAGTTTTCTGTGAATTGTTTATGTACTAGGTGTCTGTGTCTATCGAATTACGTATGTCCTCAAAACAATTGTTACTTTCAAACGAAAAAAATCAAACCAAACTGATGGTTATTTTGTTTTTGTTTGGTTTGATCTAGTTTTAGAAATTTAAAAACTTGACTAAAATAGTTTGATTTTAGTTTTAACCAATAACCAATCCAAATTGAACCACGAACACTCCAAATCCTTGTAATCCGAACTATACCATACAAATGTTCCTAATAAAACCCGAAAGTAAACCGTGGGTCGGGTCGAAAGGATTGTAGCCCGTGGCCACCAAATGTAGTCTAACTAGGTCTCACATATATGATACGTACTATTCTTCTTCTCCAAACTCTTGTCTAATTATTCTCTTGGGCCTTTTTTTGCTATGGCGAATTGGTCCGAACTTCCATACGATCTACTTGTTACGATCACGAAGCTCATTACAGAGATAGAGGATTTCATTATATTTGGTGCTGTTTGTAAATCATGGCGAACTGCTACTACCAAAGAAAATTTTGATGTGTCATCTTCCCAAATTCCGTTACTTATGTTGGCACCTAAGGACTTAGATGGTGATTATCGATATTTTTACTCTCTTACCAAGAATAAATTTTCACAAGTATTTCTTCCCAAAGCTAGAGGGAAAGTATGTTTTTCAACTCAAGGATGGCTTTGCGTCTTAACATATAGGATAACATTGTTGCACCCTTTCTCACGTGCCCAAATCCAGCTTCCTCCAATACGTGAAAATAACAATCATGTGGTGATTGACAAAGTTGTGTTATCTGCTAGCCCTTCCTTAACATCCGATTATGTTGTGATGAGTTTGCATTATAATAAGCATGGACGTTATTTGGCTTTTTGGCGACCTGGTGATCTCTTATGGAACAAAATTGATATTGAAGGATGTGGTGAATTCCAGAATATGCACTACTTAAAAGGACAATTTTATATGATCACACTAGATGGAGTTTGGGTTATTGATGTTGCTAGGCCTAAGCATAGTAATCAAGAACCCCACTTGGTTGTTAAGTTAAATTTTAGTCCACATTTACCACCGTATAAAAATCAGTTATATCTAGTTGAAGTATCAGGTGCACCGTTACTTGTTGCACAATATTCTACTAATCACATCTATTTTACCGATAGTTTTATAGAGCTCTTTTCCTTGTGTGGAGGGGGTGTCCATGATATGTCAGCTTATAGTCTTGAAAGTGGACATGTTCCATCTTTTTATTCTGGCACTTTTGGTAGATTTGTTATCCCGCCGATTTGGGTTATGCCATCGTTCTAACATTTTAGAATAAAAATGCTACTTCTTACTTTAACATTGTACAATCATGTCATGTACTCGACAATGTGAGAAGGAACTGTATCCATCAGTTTTGTCATATTCCATTTTCCATTTTCAATGTAGTTTGAGATTTTGATACCCTTAGAGCTTTACCTTGGCCGATAAGAAAGCAGTTCTATCTAGTCGAAGTATCTAAGACCTATGCATTTCAAGTATGGGAACTATATCTTGTTATGCTAAGAAAGAAATAAAGACTTGTTTGTTTTATGCATGTTTATTGGTAGCAGGTACCCCTGTTATTAGTCGAGATGTGTAAAAATTAGTAGAGTTATGGCCCATAGAGGCTTGATTGAAGATGTACACTACTATTAAAATTGATTAAAAATGACTGAAATTTTCAAGAATAAACAACAATGAAAGAGAATAAATAAAACATATATATCATGCCAAAAGTCATTTTTGTTATCAGAATGACGGTATAACCCAATTAGTACTTAGTAGAGTTATGGTCCATAGAGGCTTGATTGAAGATGTACACTACTATTAAAATTGATTTAAAATGATTGAAATTTTCAAGAATAAACAAGATTACAATGAAAGAGAATAAACAAAACATATATATCATGCTAAAAGTCATTTTTGTTATTAGAATGACGGTATAACCCAAGTTGGCGGGCAAATAGGACTAACGGAAATGCCATCATAAAAAGATTGAATCTTTTCATCTTCAAGACTGTATACCCCCATATCTCTACCACCACCTCCTTCGAGTTGAAGATACATCTCTGTCCAACCATCAGTAAAATAAATGTGATTAGGCTTCACTCCTACGACTTGTTTAGAAGAGACATTACTAATGTTAATAGATGCATTACGCCCCAAAAAGATAGCTCTATCTCCCAATTCTTTAACCACCTTTGCTTCTCCTTTGATTACATCTATTTCCCACACTCGAAACATAGAGGCACTATACCCACCATTAGGTCCATCAGGTTCCTCGTAATCACAAATTTGTGTAACAAATAATAATGCACCTGATACTTCAACTAGATGGAAGAAAGTCCCATACCGCCTAACCACTATATCATATACCTCCATGTTAATAACCAAGCGCGGTGTCCCAGGATTTCCAGGGTCCACAACAAAGATTATGCCAGGGTGAGCAGTGAAATACAATTGTCCATTAAAGTAGTGGATATCAGTGACCTCACCATATTTTTTGGAAGCAATTATAGTCCAACACAGGTCTCCAGGTCGCCAAAAAGCAAAATGATAGCTAAATTGTTCAAAATACGAAATCATGAGAACATAGTCGGATGTTAGGGAAGGATTAACAGATAACACAGCTAAGTCGATGACTGCATCCTTATCTTGTGATGCTGGAGGAAGATGTATTTGGGTGCGCGAAAAAGGGTGCAATAAAGTCATATCTCCAATACCTGTATATTCCGTGGTGCAAAGCCATCCTTGTGTTGAAAGACACATTCACCCTTTAGCTTCAGGGAGAAAGACTCTACGTGTAATTTTCTTCTCAGAAAGAGAGTAGAATTCTCGATAATCATCGTCTTTATCAGCAGCCAACATAAGCAACGGAACTTGGGGCGATGACACATCAAAATTTTCTTTGGTAGCAGCAGTTCGCCATGATTTACAAACCACACCAAATATAACGAAATCCTCCATCTTTGTAACAAGTTTTGCTATCGTAACAAGTAGATCGTACGGAAGTTCGGACCAATTCGCCATAGCAAAAAAGAGAATAATGAATTTATTTTTGCCTGCATAAGTTTTATAGTTCCAGTTTGGACAATAATTTGGAAAAATAGTACTAATAAAATTGTACGTAGTAACGAATACTAACATGTTTTTTTCCATATATGAGACCCAATTCTATAAATATTAATTAGTTGTCATATAGCTTATTAAAGTATCAAATATTTGGTCAAAATCTCAATGCCTATTATTGGTAATTTTAGAGATTTTACTTCTATAAAAATTATTGATTAATATATATTACCAAAAAGGAAAATAGTTATTATAAAGGGTTCAATTTTGGAAAAACTAACATACATCACTACAATATATACTAATTTTACCTTTACTTTCAAACAATTACATATATTACCACTTTTAATAGTTTATACCATATATTTTAAAAGATACAATCAAATAAACACATACCTTAAAACTAGGATTGATTAATTATCTTTACATTTAAACATCACAATTAATGGTCAATAATAATCCGCTTATCAACCCTCCACCAAAACTCCTATATGTCAACCGTATCTCTCCCCTCCCACGCCCAAATCCTCCATCACCTTCACCATAATCTCTCATCATTCATCCTTAATCTCCTATCTATGCTAATGATGTTTCATCGTCGGAAAATCCATCAAATTTACGGCCAAAAGCTAGATGCTGCTAGTGTTTGCTAATGGTTTCTTAGTTGTCAAAAGCTATTAGTTAGGATACATTATGTAAATCCTTTATTATTATTCATTCTGCTAATTCTTATTCAACTTATTCATCAATCATCATAGTTAGATTACTTTTACCTAGTTGAGAAGTAAAGTGAATTCTTCCTAGCATTATATGTAGAGATTTGTTACTATTTGCTTTATTATTTGTCTTGTTTCATTATTTGATATGGTGAGAAGAAGAGTTCAGCGAAGAACGAAAGGTTTCTTGCTAGTTTCACTACAAGAAAACTTACATTTTGTTGTGCCAAAAGTTGCTACAAAACCCCACAAAGTCGACACTAATAACATTTAGTGGAGACATTAGGGTCGTGACTAGTACTTTCATAACTAAATGTTACTATCTCTATCCACTTTTAATTGTCATGTTGCGCTTTTCGAAAGTCAATTTGACTATTTTTCAAAGTTGAATTAGAATACATTAATTTGATAGTTTAAACAAAAAAAAGATAGATATTCAAAAACTATATGAAAAGGACTATAAATTGCAATTTTTTTTGCATATCAATATGATGAAAAAATACATAGTAAAATGTTGATCAAAGTTCATATCGTTTGACTCTAAAAAAGGAAACTATGACAATTAAAAGTGGACAGAGGGAGTATTAGTGGCGACAATTAGTATCGTCACAAGAAGTACGTATTTAGTGGACTTAGTTGCCTCTAAAAGTAGGCAAATATCTTTGGGGAAATGACTTTTAATTAAAGGCGAGTTTTGTCGCCACTATAACTACAAAACATTCAGTGGCAAGTGTTATCGCCACAATAACTGAGTAATTAGTGACTAACTATGGTCGCCACAAATACCCTTTTTCTTTTGAAAAAAAAATACAGCATTATTATTTCTAATAATACAACACAAATGTTTTACAACAATCCAATTGACAATAAAGGATACACAACTAAAGATATTTTCCAAACAATGATACCAGAAACTTTCATAGCATATAATAATTGTGCATACACATAAAAAACACAAATACAACAATAAAATATTTTTCAGCTATAATAAATTCTGCCCAAAAGAATATGTCCTATAAATCAATTAACACACTCCTTTACAGTGTTCTATAGAAAGGTACATCATCATCCTTCGTGCATACTTTGGATAGATCAATTACTACCTACAAAGAAAATTCAAGAAGAATTGTTAGACCACAAACATACTAGTTTTATTATCAATACATACTAGTTGAATACAAGAGTGAGCAAAATGAATAAAATAAAAATATCTCCATCAAACCATGCAATTTTTTTTAAAAAAACAAAACAAAAGAGAAGGATATAGAGGAAGAAGTTCTTGGACAATACAATATTTACACACAAACTGCTCTTACTCTTCTATTGACAATGAAATATTTGCATGTGTGCCAAATAACTTGACTTTACCTTCATTAATGTAGCTCTTAACTTGTGTTTACAACTTGTATACCATTTAAATTTTAGTTCCCATTATCCCATGACATAACATGGACCAACTATAGATGTATAACTTGAACAAAAATGTAAATAGCAGAATCACGAAACTAGAGCAATTTATGATCATTATTCTTATATAAGATTAAAACTATTATTTTGAAGTACAAATTACACACTTAGCTCTTATAAGCTTAAGACTATTATTTAAAGTACAAATTACACAGTTAGCTCTTATCATTACTCATTAACCACAATAAATACTACAAAAATTATGGTACCTTAAGTTGCTAATTGAAAAAGATAGTTGAAAATGATTTATTTTTCTGGCATTGTCCAATATACTTTCAACAGATCTCATATCAATACAGCTTTCAGCTATAAGTTTTCCAAACAACTCTTCTCATCATGGCTATAATTTGGTCAAAGACGGTCAATACAAAAAAAATTAAATCAAGAGAGTATACTTTCCTCTTAAATCCATCTCAAATTGGACTTTCATAGAGACAAAACTTTCATTAAAAGAACATATTAGACCATGATTCCAGATTAAGCACCAAAGGTTTACTTTTCAACTTATCATGATATATGCAATAGCCCCTAAACTATAAATTATAAGAAGTTTACGAGAGAGGAACTTTATATTATCTTCCGTTATTCTAATAAAATCCTTATTTGTTTGATGAAAAGCAACAATCATCAACCCAATAGCAAGCTAAGAATGCAACCCCTAATAGCAATTCTAAAACCAATTATGCCTAAAATTCACAAGTGATTTATTTTGTCTTTTGACTACAAAATAGTTTCACATTCTCCACATATCCCAAATCAAATATTTGCTTTAGCAGAAGAATAGAACCTAAACAATACAAAGACAGTATGTAGTAAAGGAGGTAAAATCTATTTGACTAGTAATGGAATTTTCAGAAATCAATTAAAGAGTCTATATAAAGGATACATAGGTTGATTACTTCTTTACCAGAGAATTTTAATTTATATACAAAATTATATAATTTATATGAAATAAAGGATTTTTTGTAGGATGCTACAATAGCTATACCTTTAGTGGCGCTGCTGAAGACCTTTTGTAGCGACTTATTATAGGTCGCCATAAATACTTTTCTCATTGATATTTTATTAGAAAAATTATTTCATATTTGTGACGACTTATGGATTGTCGCCACTAAAAATGTCATATTTAGTAGCGACACTTAACTATCACCTTCTGCAGCAACCATTTTAAGTTGCCCCTAAAGCTCCTATTTTTGTGACACCTATATTTGTCGCCACTAAAAGTCGTCACAAAAAATTACATTTCTTGTAATGTAATTAATTTGGTGGAGATTTTGTCGGAGACGATGATTTCATGATGGCGACGAAACGAGCAACGAAGATGGCGTTCGTCTTTGGTGGAGAGGAGAGAGATACAAAGGGTATTAGGTGTACTTATATCTAACAAAATATGCCTTCCTGAGATACATGAAATTAATACTAGATAACGTATACTCATATATCTAAGTATTTAGTTTGTTGGTTACATCATATTTTTTTATAATAGATACATCAAATTAATGAATTTGTAGCAGGTTTGAATGAGATTTTGTGATTCTTTTGTGGCATCCTTTTCTTTTTCGTTTTCTTTTTATTTATCCTAGTAACCATACTTGGCTAGCTTATCAGACATTTCGACATGCATATCTTTATCAGCTTCATTTTGTTGTGCCATCGGTTGGTACGGACGCTACACGTTAATAAATGTCTGTTGAGTCAATGTCTAGATATTTGTGTGTGTGTGTGTTTTTTATACGAGGTATGTTAATGTCAAGAATTCGTCGACACTGTTATATAATATAAATTAGTGATGTTTGATGAGTTTGGTCCATTACATATATAACGTAACGCAGCCCATATATATAACATTATATGAGGATTAACTCAACATTCACACAAAATATTTTTAATAAAACATACCAACACTCATCAGATCCCTTACACACGATGATTAATTAGTGGAAACCTAGCTATTAATAATATATACCCATATTGAAGATATTCACTATGAATTGTAAAAACAATAGAATTGGAAAAGATGAAAGTATCTGTTAGTTTATTCTTGAAGAAGTTTTTTTTTTTTTATACAACGACTAAATCCTATTTATTTATATTCTCCTTGAATAACTAACTTACCTAACATTTTTGGTAACTAACTTCTTGAAGTAGTCCTAACTAACTCTAAACCCTCTCCTTCTCTTTAACTATCTCATTACATATGCATGTCTGCTTCCTTCAGTCTTCAAGCAGGCTATAATTACCTTATTTATGACTTACCGTATGCAAATTAAAACAAAAAAATTGTTAGATCAATATAATATATATACACACACTGAAAACTGTGAACATCGAAAAACATATATACCAGCTCAATGACCAAAGAGCTCCTCATGCTCAACCAACTCGATGCTGCGTCCAAAGCGATTTCCACAGACGCCACAAGTGCTGTTCACATTCTTTGTTCTTGTGGTGTGTGTACTATTGTTGTTATGAGCTTCCAAAGCGTTCATGCTTTGGAAACTCTTAATGCATTTTATGCAAAACAGGTTGTCTTGGGAAGGAGGGTTTTGGAGGATTTGCTTCTTGTTGATTAGCGGTAAGGTGATCCATTTTTTATTTTATTTTTAGTTGTATGATAAGAGTAGAGTTATGTGAATGTCCCCTCTATTTATAGAGGAAGAATGTTGTTGTGGGATGAGGCTCCTTTCCATTTCCCCAAGTTCCTATTTATCTCACAAATTATATGGCTAAAATAAAAAAATTAATAAAAATCTTTTAGCTACATGTAGGTAGGGGTGTTCACGGTTTGGATAAAAACCGATCCAAACCGATAAAATAAAGCCGATTTTATTTGGGTTTGGTTTGGTTTTAGATTTTTGAAAACCGATAGTATTTGGTTTGGTTATGATTTTATTAAAAAAAAATCAAAGAAATAACCAAACCAAACCGATGAATTATCTATATATATATTTTATTAATATACATACTTAATAGATTGTTTTTATAAACAATTTTAAAGATCTTATACATATTTTCATTAAAATTTCTTTATAATTTACTTATTGAAAACAAAAATGCCTAAGATGAAACATTTATCTTATTGATTTCATGTATATGAGTGTCTATGACAATTCTTGTGGGACTGAAAATGTTATTGTTTCTTCCTTCTAGGCTAATTTAGTGAATTTTAAAGCTTTATTGATAGTAAATTTAGTGATCGAAAGTTTAGTAATAATTTAAGTCATTCTAACTATTTTTCGTTTTGAATGGATTGTTGTCACTTTATTCACATTTTGAATGAATTGTTTCTTTTATTTTTGTGTATGGTTAATAACCGAATAACCGAACCGAAACCGATAACCACCAAACCGATAAATATATATTATATTTGATTTAGTTTGGTTTTGATAATTTAAAAACCGATTAAGTTTGGTTTGGTTTTGGTTTTAACCAATAACCGATCCAAACCAACCCGTGAACACCCCTACATATAGGCATGTCACTATAATAAATATAATAATATAGCTATGAAATTATTAGTTGCGACATAAATTTGTCACTTATTATCCATTTTTAGTGACAAAAATTATATTTCATGCATAAATACACTATGCATGAAATTTAGTGAAAGAATTAACTATAAAATTGGTAACGAAGTTTGGTAAAAAAGAAAAAAAAAGAACCCATAGACATTAGGCTACATATATTTTGAATTAAGTGTCCATATCATCCACATGGACCATGCTAAAAACAACGTCACCACTCCACTCTCTTTCAGCACAGTATTTGAGTGGAGCAATATTAATGATGATCAAACTAAGAAAAAAATAAGACCAAGACTAGACTAAGACTCATACGTTGGTGCGTATAACGAAGCTTCGAATCGAGCACTGCGGAGATGACACTTACAATAGGATTTTATTGATGCCCAAACTCGAAATCAAATTCGAGACTTTTAATTAAGGATAGAGCGGTTTCACTATTGCCACAACCCTGGTCATTTCCGAATTCTATGTTTGAATAATTTCTTACTAGCTACTTGATAATTTTATTGTGTAGATTTTATGAATGGTCATAGTTAATTATAACTCTTTTAATGCGGTCATAGAATTATGTTCTTTAACAAACAAAAAATTACAAAATTCTCATCTTGCCAACACAAAATGTCATGATTATCAGAAAATTCATTCTTCCAATGAGTAAAATGATTTTTTACACAACATTTATCTGTTAATTATAGGGTGAAAGTTATATATTTTTTTTCTATTACAAAACATAATTATGTGATTATTTTTATTTTCTTAACCAACGTCATGCTCTGATGATATTGCTCACGCATTAGAAGCTCTAGCTACATAGTAATGACGTGAGTAGGAAAGTGATATGAAGAGTCTGTAGGAAAATGATGCGTACAATTGTGAG
Organism: Solanum acaule; assembly: GCA_036250505.1. NCBI lineage: Eukaryota > Viridiplantae > Streptophyta > Magnoliopsida > Solanales > Solanaceae > Solanum > Solanum acaule. Next base: position 24,400 of record JAJOOR010010987.1, read on the forward strand.
ACATAATACTTGTTTTGTCAAACAAGATTACAATGAAATAATACTTGTCTTCCCCCTCCCTAAACACCCCGGCCCATTCTATTTGGCATAGACATTTGAAAGTAGAGATGGTGTTTGATCAACGTTTTCATGAAGTATTTTTGGGTGTTAATTTATGAGGGAGTATTAAAGTCATTAACAATTAATCTTATAAATAACAATGATACTTAAGGATATGATCTACTCCCTCTGTCCCTAATTACTTGTCCATATTTCCTTTTTTAGTTGTCCCTAATTACTTTGTCCATTTTGATAAATCAAGAAAGGACAAAAAAGTTTTACCTATTATATTAATTACTTTGAAAAAGGTAGAACGTCTTGAAAATATTAAGTTTTTAATTCATACAGTTCATAATTAATAGGGGTAAAATGGTGAACTCACTATGTCAATTATTGATTTCTTAATAGATGTGTCAATTCAAAAGTGGACAAATAATTAGGAACATAAAGAGTAGTAATTAATGAAGTAAGTTATGAATTCTTCCATTCAAATTTTATTAAAATGCTAAATAAATGCTTTCACACCAATGGGCATGGATAACATAATTATTGGTTTGTTTCCAAAAAGTATCTCTTTAAAAACCTATTTTGACAAAAACACATCATCACAATAAGTCATTTTTTGAAGATTGACCAAACCATGCTTTTCTAATATAATAAAAATTTGAGAGGTACAATGCATACCTTGATATAATCGTGCATTTGACCTTGAAAATTAAAAATTATTTATTTTATTTGTAATTTTTTAAGTTAAATTTGTGTTTGATCATATTATTTTGCAAAGAATATTTGGAATATGAATGTATTTTTTTAAAAAAATATTATTTAATTTATATCCCAATTCTTAAAAACTAGCAAAATTACACAACCTAACTAATTCATATGTGTGTGTGGCGCGTGCGTGCATGCGTGCATGTGTGTTTGTGTGTGTTGGAATTGACAATTGATTTTTTGCGCCAACTTTTGAGCTTCTGTAATAATATCTTTCAGGTGCCAAGGTGAAAGAACTTTGTCGTTTATTATAATGATAGTTAACATAAAATCTCCTCCCACAATAAGGTTATTAATACCATTTTGAACACACAATTTCAGTCCATAAAGAGCAGTCTTGACTTCAGCTGTATTGCTATTGTCATTACTTCAAGGAAGATGAGAAAGCCATGACTATACTTCCATGAAAATCTCTACAAATACCTACTGGACTATTTTGCATCTTGTTGCCATCTGTATTTAATTTAAAGCAGGGCCATTTAGGCTTGTCCCACTTTACTACCGTGTGGTCAATTCTTAGTACTAGAAGCATCATTTGATTGCAAATGCAAAATCAATCCGACCCCCAATTCTTATCGGGCATAACCTTAATTGTTCAAAATCCATTTCATATGTGATAAAATTTGGTACTTAATCCTTTTAATCGAGCATTTGGTGTTGCCATACCTTTCTGCACATCTTAAATGGTATAAACTTATTCCAGATTCTCATAAGTAGAGGGGTGTGGTCATTTTTATAAAAAAAAAATCAAAAAAAAAAAAAATCCGAAAAAAATAGTAAAAGTTAAAAAAAAGAAGAAGTGAGAAACAACGTTTTGAATGTTTTTAAAATTTCAAATACAATATAAAATAAAACAAAATTTCGAAAAAAAAGTGAATAATTCTCGTAGCTGTAACTAGAAAAGGTTTTATAACTCTTTGTTAATGTGTATATTTATTACAGCTAAAGGTTATTTTTGTTGTAGTGATCAGCAACGATCTCCACATTGCTAAAAAACCAAACAACTTCCAGGCCTAACTAAAATAGGAAATCATTTAGCCATATCCTGGTTTCCAATTATCCAAGCTGGATTTGGGAGCATGCCATGGGGGGCAACAATGTCATCTCTCCGATACTTGTATATTCCGCAGTGCAAAGTCATCCCACATTCGCTAGCTGTTTATAGCTTCTGGGAGTAAAATTCTCGATAATCATCATTTTATTGGAAGCCAGCATAAGTAACGGGATTTGGGGCGATGACATCTCAAATTTTTCTTTAGTAACAAGATCACATACAACGAAATCCTACATTACTAATACAAATTTTACTATCATGTATTGAAGTTAATATGTCTAACTTACAATTTTCTCAAGGTAAAGGAATAGTTCCCTAAACATTATCGTAGAAAAAAAAAACAAATTGCCATACCCAAATTAAAGCAAGAGCTAGAATTTTTATTCCAAAATGTCAGAATTGTATAACCTAAGTTTGTGGGTGAAAGGGTCTACGAAAAGTCTACCAAATGTGTCTGAACAAAAGATTGAATTTTTCCATCTTCAAGACTATAAGCAAACATATATCTGACACCCACTTTGAGATCAGTAAAATAGATGTGATTAGGCTTCACGCCTATTATCTTAGAAGGGTCAATCGAAGTTGAAGCATTATACCCCAAAAGTATTGCTCTATCTCCCAATAATTTAATCCTTTTCGCTTCTCCTTTGATTAGATCTAGTTCCCATACTTGAAATGCGTATGTCTTATATCCAAAATTAGCTCTATCAAATTTATCATTACTAGAATAACGTGCAATAAGTAATAGTGCACCTGATACTTCGACTAGATAAAACTGCTTTTTATACGGCCAAGGTAGACCACAATTGTTTTTCTCAACAACCAAACGGGGTTCTTGATTACTAGGCGTTGCAACATCAATAACCCAAACTCCAACACGTGTGATCATATAAAATTGTCCTTTTAAGTAGTGGATATTTTGGAATTTACCACATCTTTTAATATCAATTTTATTCCATACGAGATCTCCCGGTCGCCAAAAAGCCAAATAACGTACATGCCCATTATAATACGAAATCATCAAAACATAGTCGGATGTTTAGGAAGGATCAGCAGATAACACAACTTTGTCGATGACCACGTGATTGTTATATTCACGTGTTGGAGGAATGATTCGCGCATGTGAGGAAGTGTTCCACAATGCCATCTCTAAGATACTTGTAATATATTCCACAGTGCAACGCCATCGTCCTTGATGAGCTGGAAGACGTAATGGCCGTTTAGGTGAACTTGTTTTTCGGGAAAGAAAGTAAAATTCTCGATAATCATCATCTTTATCAGCAGCCAGCATAAGTAACGGGAGTTGGGCTGATGACAGATCAAAATTTTCTTTGGTAGCAGCAGTTCGCCATGATTTACAAACAGCACCAAATATAACGAAATCCTCTATCTCTGTAACAAGCTTCGCGATCGTAACAAGTAGATCGTATGAAAGTTCAGACCAATTCGCCATAGCAAAAAGAAGCAAAAGAGAATAATTAGACAAGAATTTGCTCCTAGTACGTAATTTATACTAACAACTTTTTTTCCACTTATGTGAGACCTAGTAGAATTTGAAAAAGAATCAAAACCTTATTTTTATTTACTATATTTTTCTTTTTTGAATTTTACTCTAAATTTTTTATTTTTATAAAATGGCCCCTATTTGAATTATGTTTTATGTTCAAATCATATTTCATATTTTTTTAGGAAAAGTACATTCAAACAACTAAATCTAACTTCAAAAATATCAAATAAAGTGAAAAAATATTTACAATGGTATGTAACATCTCGTATATGAAATCTATCTATGACATTACATGATATCTATTATGAGATGTTATTCTTAAGAGCAGATTTGTATGTTTTAGATAAATTTAGTCGAGTTGGGTGATTTTACTTGTTTTTAAATATTAGGGGTATAAATTAAACCATATATAGAAAAAGTACACTAGATTCTAAATATTCATCGCAAAAAATATGACCAAACACAACTCCAACTTAAAATTTTTTAATGTTCCAGTTTCCACATAGTAATAAAGGAGATAGCTATACAAGCATTTTTAGCCAAAATATAGCTATGTACATGTGTTAGGAATGACAAATTTCATCTAACAAATAAAGAGTAGGAACAAATTACATATAAGGAGTATTGCATTGTTTTAATCATCTAATCAAAATTTCAAAAACTATATAATTCATAACAAATTACATATAAGGAGTATTGGATTGTTTTAATCATCTAATCAAAATTTCAAAAACTATATAATTCATATTTCCAGAGGAATGGAAGGATGTAGTGGTGTACAAATTCTCCGACTACACGATGAGAAAAGACATTCGTGAACTCCTCTCCTTACCGTTAAGTGGCTTTCACTCATTAATAGTTTCCGGCTCAGGTAAAGGAGGCAATGGTGGTGTTGGTGACATGGCTACCTGTGAACGCTATGCACAATATCCAGTATTGGCACTGAACTGCAGGCACTACTGCAGGGGTAACAGCTTGCCCTGCCCATAACTTACAACCACTAGTCATAGGCTAAGTTGCTTGGACTCTTCACTTTCGATGCCACACCCGTGTCGGATTCTCCAAAAATACACTACTTTTTGCAGATCCGACAAGCACCCCTTGACATTTTTGAAGAGTCCGAGTAACATAGGTCATAGAAATAGATGTGTAAGAAGTTCTCCATCTCTTGCAATCTACTAACCTCATACACTCCAATATTTTGTACGACTGCAGGTGGTTACTCCAAGCCATACGTACAGGGAGGCAAATGGAGTGGAGGACAACCTAACAAAGATAGGTCGCAGTGCAACTTTTTTGATAAAGTCGCGGTTTTTGATACACCACAGCTTTTACTCTTGCAGCATTAGCCAAGGATCAACAAGGACAATACCAACGCAGAATCATCTTCTACCACGGCAATAGCTGCAGATTCACAGTAGTTCTTGTACTCATCCCACTCCCCCTTTTTTGTGTAATAATCCACAGGATCAACCACAAAACAGAGCTGCAAAATAAAGGAATTACATCTGACTACAAATATACTTTTTAAATTTTTAGGAGTTTCTAGGCCGTAAGTTCTTTACTCTACTTCCCGTAAAGATTCATGATCCTTTCCTCTCAACATGATAACTTTTAAACAATGAATAACAATTACAAAGTAATTAGGGGTCGTTTGGTTGGGAACTAGTTATCCCATGATTAACTATCCTGGGATAACGTATCACACCATGTATATGGGATAACTTATCCCATCACTATGCTATAAATGGTGGGACAAGTTATCCCAAACATGTCAACCAAACAAGACATCAAAATTTTATTCCCAGTACTACTTTTTTATCCTAGGACTATTTATTCTTATCCCTCACACCAAACGAGCCCTTACAGTCTACCGAGCTATCCTCTGATGTGTATTACCAAGTGCTAACCATCTTCGAAGGGCTGAAAAGTGATAAACACTAAGACTTCGCACTCAAGTTCTAATCACTGAAAAACTCTAGCAATTCACAACTAAAATTATGTGCTGGAAGGAGAAAAAAGCAGACAACATCTCATTAAAGAGGTATATTTGCATAGTGAATATCACAAGCCTAAATCATTCATAGGAAGTATCATCAAAATTTACTTAAAAGAAGATTGAAATTCAAAACATAAACATACAGACACAATTACGATCAAAGAAAGCAAATAATTCTTAAAACTTTACTCTGATAAGACGGAAAACGTAAATAAATGGCCAAAACTACTAGGCTAGAGAATGTCGCGGAGGTATGTGCAATTCCCCTTTTGATATCATAATGATGGGATAACCCAAGTTGCCGGGCAAATAGGATGAACAGAAACACCCACATAAAAAGATTGAATTTTTCCATCTTCAAAGTTGTAAGCTCCCATATCTTTGCCATCTCCGTATTTCCAATTATCAGTAAAATAGATGTGATTAGGCTTCACTCCTTTCGACTTAGACGTGTCAATTGAAAATGATTCATTCTTCCCTAAAAAAATTGCAGTATCTCCCAAGACTTTAATCTCTTTTGCTTTACGTCTAATTAAATCGAGTTTCCATACTCGAAAGTCATAGGTCATATAGGATCCAAAAAAACTATCATGCTTACAAAATTGTGAAACAAGTAACAGTGCACCTGATACTTCGACAAGATAGAGCTGCTTTCGCGGGCCATAATTGTTTTTCTGAATAACCAATTGAGGTTCATAATCCTCATCAATAACCCAAACTCCGCTAGAAGTAATCATATAAAACTGTCCATTAAAGTAGTGTATATCCCATAATTCACCAAATTCATCAACATCATCAATTGGAGTCCAAAAGAGATCTCCAGGTCGCCAACAAGCCAAATAACTTTTATGTCTACTATACGAAATAATCACAACAAAATCGGACGAAAACGAAGGATTAGCAGATAATATAATTTTATTGATAGACACATAGCTATTTTCATGAGTTGGTTCCCAATCTCTCAAACCAATATGGGGAGGAAGATGAATTTGAGAATGTGAAAAAGGGTGCGATAACTTCATCTCTCCGATACCTGTATATTCGACGGTGGCAATCCATCCCATTGTTGAAAAACATTCTCGATTTCTAGATCTAGCTTCTGGAAGAGCAACTCGTGTTATTTTCTTCTTCGAAAGAGAGTAAAATTCACGATAATCATTGCCGTCGTCTCTTTCAACAGCCAACATAAGCAATGGAAGTTGTGGGAATGGTCCATCAAAATTCTCTTTGGTAGCAGCAAATCGCCATGATTTACAAACAGCACCAAATACAACGAAATCCTCCAAAACTGTAACACGATTTGCTATTGTAACAGGTAGATCGTATGGAAGTAACGACCAATCCGCCATAGCTAAAACTTAAAAAGAGGGCAAAACAGAAGAGTGATTTTACTTTTAGGGTTTTTGCGTTTGAGGAAATTTATGTAAGCGCTCAACAAAAAGATTTGTTGGAGGAAAATTCGGACCCAATTCGAGTTACTTTTGAATTAAATTTGGGTGGGTCAAAAAAGAGTTGGATCAAAACGGACCCAATTCGAGTTATTTTTGGATTAAATTTGGGTGGGTCGAAAAAGAGTTGGATCACAAGTAATGAATTATAAAACGGGTGAAGATCGAATCGAACCCAATTTTTACTATGTTGTAACTGTTTTGTTTATTTTATTAAAATATTTAGTACCTAATAAGATTATTATTTTTTCTTTATTATGACTACCTATAACAAATCAAATTAGGAAAAATATTGAAAATATTTTGACAATTTCTTATGAGTCAATTTGAATTACATATCAATCCAATTTTTATTGGACCAAAATTAAAACGGATTAGGCAAATTGAGTTTGATTTTGCCACACGAAGTATTAAGGTAAGCTTTGTCTATCAAACTTCAAAATCAAATACTATCCAGTATTGGCACAGAGACTCGGGTGCTACTGCAGGGGTTACAACTTGTCCTTAGAGTTGTTCAAAATTACCAAATCGAAATCAATAATCCAAATCATCGATATATAAAGTCCTTCCGTTACTTTTTACCGTCTCAAACTTGATTATACTGAAACTTATGTTGTTGTTGTATCGATAGCGATGTTGGTTCCATCTCTAAGGTGATAGAGGACTCTACACTATCTCAATGCAAACATAGATTGTTGATAGAGGACCTTGTTCATTAACAATAATGAAGTAATTTGATGACAGAACAGAAATCATACATATAGTGATATTTGCTAAAACTAGGAAATCTTCCACCTTCTCGATCAGTAACGATGATATTTATAGAGAGCATTAGGAAATAGCAACTTAATTTGTTTCAGTGTTGGAATATCTGCAAAGCTAGGAGGATCTCCTCGAGCTTCTCACACCCTCTTATAACAAGTGTTTCAAGCACTAAGGGGCCGTTTGGTTACTGGTTAGAGTTATGCAGGTATTAGTTATACAGGGTTTAGTTATGCAGGTATTAGTTATGCAGGGTCTAGTTATGCAGGTAGTAATTATGCAGGGTTTAGTTATGCAGGTATTAGTTATGCAGGGTTTAATTATGCGGGTATTAGCTATGTGGATATTAGTTATGTAGGTATTATTTAGTTATGTAGAGATTACAATACATGAATTATTAACTATTATATTAAACTTGTAGTAAATTATTAATATATATTATTTACAAAATAATAATACATGTTAATAAAATGTGGAATATATTGAATAATATACAATGCTAATATATATATATATTTTTAATCAACATTGGACCATGTCCATTTATTCATCAAATAAAAATGTGTCCAAACAAGGTCCAAGAGTGAC
>JAJOOR010010988.1:0-33308 GCA_036250505.1 Solanum acaule
ATGTATTTGATTTTTTATCAAAATAAAATAATCAGAAAATTAATGGTATTTTTATAAAAAATTCAACATAATATATTATAAAACTAAAAGTATATTTAATATAGCTATAGATATAATAGTAATAAAATAGATTAAATCGTGTACTAATAATATTAATTTAATGTGCTTAAATAAATAAGTTAATGATTTGTATTATTATATTATTATTACTATAATGTATTAAATATATTATTAAGTGCATAATACATTTTATTAGTTATTTTTAATTATAAAATTATTACATTTTAAATTATTTACGTAACGTGCGGGCACGTATACTAGTATATTATAATGGTAGGTGAAGAGTTGATTAGTTGAATGTGAAAACTTTTTAAGATATTAAAAATAAAATAAATAAATTGACAATTCTCTTGATACAAAATATGAATTTATATAGACAAAGAGGAGGAATACCACAAGACATAAACTTATAAATTAAATTTTGGGGGTTATGAAGATTAAAAAAAATGAGTTATAAAATTATTAAGAGCATACGTTGAAGATGTGTGAGTTATTAGTAGTTATTTCTTATTGGGTAAAAGGGTCAAATATGCCCCTAAACTATTCGAAAAGGTCTAGATATACCCTCCGTTTAAGTTTGGCTCACTCATGCCCTCGCCGTCCAACTTTTGGTCTTAATATGCCCTTATGGGCATTAGTTGGCCTGCTGGACATATCTAGCTTATTTTTCATTTCTTTAAATGCCACATGGAATTGCCATGTCATTTTGACTTTACCACATGGCATTTATATGGAAATGGAAATGGATCAATTATGCCCCTAAAAAAATTTGAGCCTATAAACACCTAATCCGACCCATAAATCAACCCCCTTTTTAAATAAACTACCCGACCCGTTTTCAACAATTTTGTTTAAATTTTTATTTTTTTCGATAAATCCCAAAAATTAGTAATTGATTAATAAAAAATAGGGAAAATATGAAAAAAAATATAAAATTAACACCAAAAATTCACAAATAAATATTGTAACCTTAAATTCAACAATTTCAACAATTTTTTTAAATTTTTATTTTTTTTTGGTAAATCCCGAAAATGATAATTGATTAATAAAAAATATGAAAAATATAAAATTAACGCCAAAAAATCACAAACAAATATAGTAACCTTAAATTCAAAATTTTCAATAATTTTTTTAATTTTTATTTTTTTTGGCAAATTTCGAAAATGAGTAATATATTAAAAAAAATTGTTGAAAATTTTGAATTTAAGGTTACTATATTTATTTGTGATTTTTTGGTGTTAATTTGATATTTTTTTCATACTTTTTATTAATCAATTACTCATTTTCGGGATTTACCCAAAAAAATAAAAATTTAAAAAAATTGTTGAAATTGTTGAATTTAAGGTTACAATATTTATTTGTGAATTTTTGGCATTAATTTTATATTTTTTTTCATATTTTTCCTATTTTTTATTAATCAATTACTAATTTTTGGGATTTATCGAAAAAAATAAAAAATTTAACAAAATTGTTGAAAATGGGTCGGGTAGTTTATTTAAAAGGGGGGGGGGGGTTGATTTATTGGTCGGATTAGGTGTTTATGGGTTCGAATTTTTTAGGGGTATAATTGATCCCTTTCAATTTTCATATAAATGTCATGTGGTAAAGTCAAAATGACATGGCAATTCCATGTGGCATTTAAAGAAATGAAAAATGAGCTGGATATGTCCAACAGGCCAACTAACGCTCATAAGGGCATATTTAGACCAAAAGTTGGACGGCGAGGGCATGAGTGAGCCAAACTTTAAACGGAGGGTATATCTAGACCTTTTCGAATAGTTTAGGGGCATAATTGACCCTTTACCCTTTCTTATTTTATTAAAGATATTAAATATATATTATAGTGGTAGGTGAAAGTTGAGTAATTGAATGTGAATTTTTTTTAAGATATTACAAATAAAATAAATAAATAATGAAGGAAAAAATGATAAAAAAAGGAGAAAAAGATATATGAATGGAGGCCATAGAGAGGTGTTATATATATATATATATATATATATATATATTTATATATATATAGATTCCCATCAATATATTAGTTTTCAACATTCTTGTAAACATTTGTGCATTTATGTCTATGCACTCCACGAAGGTGCACATACAATATCTAATCTTCTTTTCTCTTCTCGATTCAGACTTTTTTTTCTTCATCTACACATTTTCTAATTTTTTTGTGTTTTTCTCAATTTTTGCTATTTTCCCATTTGACTTTCCTATATTATTGTAAATTTATAGGTGAAGGTGATATTTGAAGAAAAATACTACCTTTGATGATGAATTGAAAATGTCGATCCAATATATGTGTTTCTACTTAGAAGCAAATTTAAGGCCAAAATATGGGGTACGTGAATTTGTAGTTTCTCTAAAAAAATTAGGTTTTTTATGTATATGATTTTTAGAATTAGTATAATATTATATGATGACACTCGTGCTATAAGAAGGCTAAATGATTCACTTGATTGAATGTTGAATTATTTCTTGAGTGCTAGGATCAATATAATTCCGTCCTATAACCTTAAGATAAGTTTAGTTGAGAAAAAAAATGTCTTTATCAAGAGTGGTTCATTATGACTTATAATAAAATTTAACATGAAATAGTAAGAGATGTTCTCTCTTTTGGTATGCTATGTAATTAATTACTTTTTTTTTTCATTTTTCTTCTCATATAAAATAGTGATGTTACATTTTATTTGGTAATTACTAATTTATTTGTTGCTGAAAATTGACTCTATTATTAATTCATTATTTGAAATAACTTAGGATGGCTTGTGATGACAAACAGACAATTTCTACGCGTACTTGAGATGAATAATCAGATGTTAAAGTAGTGTTCGTAGAACAGAATTTTGTTTTTATCCCTATGCCCTCTATCTCTGCAATAGTTAGTGGAAGACTAAAACAATTATATTGAATAGATTATAATAAATGATATTATATCATTAACATTAAAAATATGAATAATCTTCTTCATGTTGTTGCAAATTTTGTTAAAGGAAATCTACATGCATTTATAACTTTTTCAAGCAAAGATTTATCAACATTCATATCATTAGAGACTATATTATCTTAAGTAGCTTCACATATTTTTGATGGAAATACATTGTCGTGCTTGTATGAATTTTATTGATGAATAAAATCCATATTGTATATTTCAACATTATCTATTTTATAACTCAACTTTTTAACTATATAAAAATTCTATAATAATGATAAGGGACAAACGTGCAACACACGTTTCCAAAGACTAGTCAAAATATAATCAGAATAGGACATAATTAGGAATTGAGGACACTAATTATTGAACTAAAAATGCCTCAAATGAGTGAAAATCTACCACTCATCAGGAAGTAAGCCGACTTCGTCATTCGGTCCACAATGACCCAAATTGAATGAAATTGATGACAAGTGTGAGGTAAACCCGTAATGACGTCTATATTCAAATATTCCACTTCCAAGTAGGAATGCAAATGTCTTGAGCCAACCCATTAGCTTTCTGATGCTCAAATTTCATTTGTTGACAATTAGGACACTTAGCCACAAATTATGTAATATCCTACTTCATCTCATCCCATCAATAGACCTCCCACAAATCACAGTACATCTTGGTAACTCGCACGTGAATAGAATACGAGAACTCTGAGCTTCTGCCAAAATGGAATTCCTCAACTGATCAATGTTCGAAACACATAACTGACCTTGGTATATGCGGACACTATCTCCCCCCTTTGGAGAAAGCCTCAATGGATTTTACAGAAATCGACTTCTTCAAATCAACCATAATAGGGTAAAGATCTTGCTTAGTCTTCACATCTACAAGAGACGATTCCAAACCATTTTGAATAATCACGCCACCTTCATTAGAATCAACCAAGTTAAATAATATTATTATATTATGGGAAAAGGGCCTGATATACCCCTCAACTTTATCAATTAGAGTTGATATACCCCTCATTATGAAAGTGGCTCATATATGTCTCTATTGCTATACAAATGGCTCACATATACCTTTTTCCTTTAACGGAAGTGAAAAATTAATTTTAATTTAATATTTTAATTATTATTATTTTTAAAAATATATAATCCCATATGGGTATATTTAATCCTCCTCACACATAATTTTTTTTGACTTTTTCAACGACTAATTTAAAGTTATTATTTTGATGGTCAAATTTATTTATGTTTCACTAATTTTCTTGTAAACTTTATTATAGATGACCCAATTTTTTTTCAATACAAAAACTAAATAACAATATAGTAAAAACTAATAATTTTAAATTATAATATAGCCACAAAAAAAATTAGTTTTAAAATTTTCTCTTTACACTAACGAACAAAAGAAAAAAATAAAATAAGAATAAGAAACTCAAAAACTGATAATCAAAGACGTCAAAAAATAATTTATGTATAAATAAGATTAAAATATACCTTGAAATTCGCTAGAAGGATCATTTATACCTCTAAATGGTTTTTTAAAATTTAAAAGTCAAAAACATAAATTCAATACTATTTTTTTCACTTCCGTTAAATTAAGGGTATATGTGAGCTCATTTTGTAACGGTAGGGGTATATGTGAGCCGTTTGTATAACGGTAAGGGTATATATGAGCCACTTTCATAACGAGGGACATATGAGCTCCAAATGACAAAGTTGAGGGGTATATCAGACCCTTTTCTCTTATATTATATTATATTATATTAATTATATTATATTATATTATATTATATCATATCATATCATATCATATCATATCGTATCGTATCGTATCATATCGTATCATATCCTATCATATCCTATCATATCGTATCATATCATATAATATCATATTATATCATATCATATTATATTATATTATTAAAAATAAATAAATAATAATAACCTACCACACCCCCACTTTCTCTAATCGAATTACCCACTACCCACTATCTACCCCCACTCTAGCCCACAACGCTCTTTCTCACCACCACTACTACTACACACACCCTACACACCTTACACCAACATTTCCTTCATATATACACACGGACAAAACACCCCTAAATGATCCAGGAATACTCACGCATACATACAAAGTGGGGAGGAAACATACATACTACATTAAATGACAACAAAGAAAAAAACATACACCCACATGCCCAGGAAAATGCACAACAACAAAAGAAGAAGAAAAACAAAGACTAAGTTTGAGGTTTCCCACGAGTCGAGGTCTCGGGTCATAGCTCCAATTCAACTCTAGTCAGAGCAATTTATGAATGTAAAGCAACACATTTGAGGTTCAACCTTTTTCTAATTTGCTTCATTGTATGTTATAATTTATGTCTCTTGAATATTCTTGTGTATTCATTTTAGTTGTTTCTCTTGAAGTTAGTTTAAATGTTTGAATACATTTATTCATTGTTTGATGGAATATAGTTAAGTTAATGACTTTATGGATTCACGATAAGATATAAGAATATAATTAAGTACAAGTTTCATACAGTAAATTAGGAGGAATTTGAAATTGTATCACTTAAATGCTAATAGGCCCAGCAAATTTATTAAATAGAAAAGATTATTTGGGGTTAAATTTAATTAGAATATCAAGTGATTCTATGATAATTTTGATATTGATAGACAAAACAATTTTAGGTTCATAATCTATCATCTTAACTAAGATTTTTTTTAGATAAATGATATTATAAAGTGGCAAAGTTACATTTACCTGTTTTGACCAAATACTTTTAATAAGATATAAATCTTTGAATCAACTAATGAGTAGACTCAATTTTTAGGTGCGACGTACAAACAAATTAATAATTCGTGACAAGGTAGGAAAGTGTTGCTACCAATACACCATACTAATAAAATAAGATAGTTTTAAAAGCAAGGTTAAGATAAAATCAAAGAAGACGGGACATAGACATTTTATTTAAGCTAATAAATATGATATATTCAAAATTATCCCAAGCCATATAAAAGTCAATAAAGCGACCGTGCTAGAACCACGAGACTTGAAGAGTGCCTTACACCTTTTCCACGGTTAATATAATTTCTTACCTAGACTCATAGTTCGCAGACCAATAAAATAAAGAGTCAACGTTCTTTTGATTAGAGATCTAAATAAGGGGACTTGGAATATCAACACTCAATTCCAAGTGGCGACTCTGAAATAAAATAAACTTTTTTTAAAATGTCACTTTAATAAGAAAAACTCTATTTTCAAAATGTTAATTTTGGGAAAAATAAGGGTGTGATAGTTGGCGACTCCGCTGGGGATAACCAGAATTCGAGCTTATAAATATTGACCTTATATGACTTTATTATTTAGTTATTTTTTTGGATATTGTATTTGTTGGCCTAATGTGCTATTTGCTTCATTATTTACTACTTTCATATTTTGTGAACTGTAATAATTTAAGTCTTTTGAGATACTTTATTTGAAGATGCAATTATGCTCCTGAGCCATGAGATACGAGAGATGCGACAACGCTCCTACGAAGGATTCTATAGTAACACATGTCTTAGGATAGGAAGGACCAACAGTGAGGCCGAAAATCCCTTCTACCGATAAGTTGTCCCTTCGCGACTCGAGTTGTCTGCTCATTTTACAACTAGTCTAGACACCTGTTCCACTAGATTTTTAAACTTAGTAAAACAAGTCTCAATAATAATTATCTCTAGTAGGATCCGTTTTATCTGCATCATGCTCATTTTGTTTGAATTAATGAAGCTCGACACATGGGTCGAGTCCGTCTAGGACACAAACCTTTTCTTAAAACCCACATATTCTTAACTATGTGCTACTTGTTACATTATTTAAAAGACTTTATTTTAATATCTTCATTAAATATCTATTATTATTCGGTAAATCTCAAATAGTCTAGTACTTGCATATTTCCAACAAGATATTTGAAATAAAATAAAGTTTTTTAATAAATTAACATATTTACAAAAAGCTTCGCGAACTACGCGCACCTGATTCTCACATCATTGAGATACATAGGCAACCCTCCTAGGGTTCGATGGTTCTTATTGAATAAAATAAAAATAAAGAGAAGTTTTATTTTTTAAAAAATAATAATTATTTCCTTGATAAAAAAAATAAAGATAAAAAAAAAGTTTGTCAAAAAAATTCGCGAACTATGCGTGCCTGATTCTCACATCGCCGAGATACATAGTTAACTCTCTTAGGGTTCGGTGGTTCTTATTAAATAAAATTCAAACAAAAAAAAGAGAAAATTATTCCTTAAAAAATAATTCTTATTTCCTTGTTAAAAGAGAAAAAAGATTTTAAAAAAAGCTTGTATTATATTTAACAACAAAACAAACGTTTGTTAAAAAAAACTTGAACTACGCACACCTGATTCTCAACTCAATGAGATACGTAGGCAACCCTCGTCAGGTTGAGTGATCCTTATTCAATATATATATATATATATATATATATGTAACGACCTGATTCCGTTGTTAGGAAAAAGCCAATGGAGAAAGAATTGGGGTCAAAAAACTTTTGGTAGAAACTTGGAATTTTCTAACCTAGTCCAAATTTGGATGAAATTTATGTCAGTAAAATCTAGGGAAATATGATAACAACTGGGTGATTTAATTATGATTTTGATTACATGAATATATAGCTAAGATGTTAAGGAACCTGTACAACTTTACAAAATTGAATTCATGCGAGTAGAACTCCTGAAAATGCTCTTAGCGTGAACGAGGGGGTTTTTGAATGTCAAGGGTTGAAGGTGTGTTATAAAATGGGGGCTTGGAATTCAAATTCTAGCATTCTGTCTCCGTGCATGCCACCGTAGCGGGATGGCTGCCACTGTAGTGGGATGAGTTCCACCGTAGCGGGACAGACGTGACTTAAGTTGGAAATAAAACCCCAAAAATACTTTTATTCTGCACTTTTCAACTTTGAGGGTTCAAGAACGACCCCACGGGTTTTATTAATAATTTTCCACCATTCTTGAGGCTAAATGTAAGGTTTTCACTCCCTGAATCCATTTTTTGATCTGTAGAATGTAAATTCGTAGGTAATTATTGTGGGGGAAGAGTTTTGATCTGAAACTAATGTTGGAAAAGCCCTAAGTTGGGTATTAGAATCTTGGGTTTGGTCTAGGGTTATTGGGTTTGTTATAATCCGGATAATTAGAACTTTGATTGTTGATCCTTGCGTTAATTGTATATTTTTTAGACCACGAACAAGCGAGAAAAATCCGAAAAGTAAGATTCAAAGGCCTTAGGGGATTCAAGCATGGATTCGAGGTAAGTGATAGTTGTGATTTCATGATTTTGTGATATATGTTTGTTCTTGCTTCTTTATAATACGTGTATGTATATGAATGTTGCACTTTTGATCACACTACTTGTGGATGAGGATAGATGAATGATGAATGCCATGAATCATGACTTGATTGTATGATTTTGAGAATATACTTGTGATTGTGATTGTTGCTTGTTGAATGGATTGGGTGTTGCGTTTCGACATAGTAACTTGGATCGGTTGCCACGGTCCGATATAAATATTTGATCAGTTGCCACGTTCAGGCATAAACATGGGATCGGTTGCCACGTTCCGGCATAAACATTGGATCGGGTACCATATTCAGGTATGCTAATAGTTTGGGTGTGGGTTTCATGAGAGGACAATTGATTTGACATAATTGTGTATTTTGATAAGTGTGAAATTGTTCGTTTTTCGTAAATGATATCGATATTGTGTATATTCAGTGTATGCATGTTATTATATTGTTGTAATGACTTATGTATGTTGCACTTAATGGGATAGCCACGTGATCCTACCAGTACACTGTGGTTGTGTACTGATACTGCACTTGCTCTTTCTTTGTTGAGTACAGGGCATCTTCAAGTGGCTATTGATAGACCTGAGCTAGGTGACTATTGACCGTGACCGGATTCAAGGGTGAGCCAGTTCTTTCAGGCTGCCATCGATCTTTCTTGTTTAGGTCCACTCTTTTCGGAATACAACTTTTGCTTAAGGTGTTGTTTAGTTTCGGGGTTGTACCCCTTGTTCTTAGACTTGTCGTTGGTAGAGTTTTGGTACAATGACTTTCAGGTTCTAGGGGTTGTTCTTCCGCATTAGTTTGGTTAGTTGTTTGTTAAAACCTTGGAGTTTATGGGGACTCCATTTTTATACTCATTTAAACTTGCTTCTGTATCTTTAAATGCCTTAGTTTTCATAAAATTTGTTTGTTTGGGTTGTAGTAATGGTTTTTCCACCGGAGGGTTAGTGTGGTGCCAATCACGACGTTCTGGGTCGTGACAAAGTTGGTATCAGAGCCCTAGGTTCGTAGAGTCTTGTGGAATGGTACGATGACGTCCGTACTTTTATTCTAGAGGCTATAGGACTTTAGGAAAAACTCACTTCTTTCTACTCCTTCGTGATATGACTTGAATCCAATTGGTATTTGGGTGATACAAATTGATATCTTTCCTCTTTCACTCTATGGTCCGAACTAGAGCAACAAAAGTGGAACCACCATCACTAGCAAGAGAGGATATGTATAGACTACCAACAGTTGAATAGGGTCACCATTCAGAACAAGTATCAATTGCCTCAGATAGATGACCTTTTTGACCATTTGCAAGGTGCAAGGGTCTAGATAAATACGATGTGGTTCGTAAGCGAGAAATCTGAACGTGCGTTGCGACTAACTGATAACCGTGTGAGAGTTTGGGTATATCCTGGGGATATGTGTGTGGTAGTGTTGAAACGATGTAAAAGGATTCTAAAGTGCGTATTTCGTTGGGTTGACTGGAGGGTTTGTGTGGGTGCCAATCACGATGGTCTGGGTTGTGACAAAGTTCAACAATTTCTGGGTTCCTCTCTTTTCTATATTTCCCCTAGATTTCTCGACTATAACTAGGCATTTAAGAAAATCCCTTTAGCTAGGACAGTTGTTGTCTACCCCAGTTGAAGAGTCAGTCATAGTCACCCATGTATATTGTGTTGTCCTGTTGTGTTTATGGATTTTCAGATTTGGGTTGATTTGGTTATGCTGGATATGACTGACTTGATATAATATTAGGCATGACTTGGTTGTCCCCCTATTATACCGGGCTTAATTTTAATACTAAGTCGGTAACTCTAGAGATCTCCGGTAGGGAAAGATTAGAGTGGGAAGGGGTGTACAAGCCTAAGCTAGCTAAGATCATATCCTCCATTCGATCTAGGAAACTGGTAGGGCAGAGTTATTTGGCTTATTTGGCTCATGTTTGGGATGTTGAGGTTGAGTCTCCCTCTATTGAGTCTGTTCTTGTGGTGTTTGAGTTTAAGGAAGTGTTTCCTACAGATTTGCCTAGTATGCCTCCTGATAAAGATATAGATTTCTGCATTGACTTGCATATTGGCACTCGCCCCATTTCCATCCCTCCGTATCGTATGGCTCCAGCAGAATTAAGAGAGCCTAAGGCTCAAAACCAAGAGCTTCATGATAAAGGTTTCATCCGTGCTAGTGCTTCCCCATGGGGTGCTCCTGTCTTATTTTTTAAGAAGAAGGAGGGTAGTACGACGACCAGTGATTTTATCTTAAGACATAAAGGGGTTGATTGATACCGGAATGACAAGCTTATGGATAAGAAAAGTTCCATTGAGTATACTTGGGTGAAGGAAATTGAAGTATTTTAGTAAGAAAATGCATATAAAATGGGGTTAGTCCTTTGAATTTGATGATTTTACCTGAGTTTGAGGTGTCGTGTTGATGAAAAAGATTGACTTCGTAGTGATAGTCAAGGATGATGGAGCATAGTTGCAATAAGAGTTCGTGATGGATTGTGACGGGATGGAACTATATAATAAAAATTATTGGTTAAGTAAATTTTGTATACTCCCTCTGTCCCAATTTACGTGACTTACTTTCCTTTTTAGTCAGTTCCAAAAAGAATGACACATTTCTATATTAAGTAACAATTTAACTATAAAATGTCTATTTTACCCTTAGTGAAATGATTTACAACCACACAAATTTCTATCATTCATTTTGGACCACAAGATTTAAAACTCTTCCTTTCTTTATTAAACTTCGTGCCGAGTCAAACTATCTCATATAAAATGGGACAGAGGGAGTAGTAATTACGACTTGCAAGTATCCAAGGTCGTGGTTTTCTAATACTTGGTGAGTAACGTAGTTGTATGGAAAATGATAAGAAAGGATAAGACACCACTCGAATAGAATGTAAAGAGCTAGAGTTATAATGAAGGAAAATATAGTAGAATGTAGTACATCCTTTAGAGAGAGGCCAGAGTAAGAATATTTTATTGGATTCTTAAGGCTAAAGAGGTATCTTCAGAAGGGTAGATAATTGGGTTCAGAGACGCGTGATTTCATTATTTTGTTGTGGCTATGGTAATAGTGTCATGGGTACATCAGATGGGTTAAAAATTATTTAAAAAGACTTGAGAAAGGAGTGTGCAAACATTAGCTTGAGCGTGATGATAAATGCTTGTTTTTGTTTTTGAGTTTAGTAATGAGTACGATTGGATTGTTAGCGAAAGATATTGTAAGATCGATGGAGATGCGATCGATGATAAGTGAAGATCCATGATTTCATAAAAATCTTCAAGGTATAAGCTACTGTTGATAGATAAGGGGATTGTGTTATACTGTTGAGCTACAATTCAGAGTTTTCATTGTAAGTCTATATTCGGGGTGATATATTTTTTCAAAGTACGAATTTGTAAGGTGAGAAATGATCAATTGTATCATGTAGTGAACCTTTGAAAGGATTTATACTTGGTTTGAGTCGTAAAGTTTATTACTTTTGATTGTTAAAGTATCTAAGAAAGGGTTTCATTTTAAAGTGTTGGTTTAGAGTAAGGTAAATGGTTGAAGTGTTCATGATGGTTGTGAGTATGATTCACTAGCTAAGCCCACATGTGTTTTCACTTTGTGGGTAGATCCCTATAGGTGGATCAGGTGTACCGATCCTGCGATGTTTTCTTTGTTGAGTGGAATGATTGGGAAGACGTGGTTATTTCAGATGACTTATGTGATGTTGTCTTGGAGTTGTTAAAGTATTTCAGTGGCTTTACGTATATCACCTTGGTTATGAGAATCCATATAAGAGTTACCCTGCATAATCTATGGTTGTCCGACAATCTTAACATTCATCTAGTCGTTGAGATCATGTATTGATTGTGTGTGGTTGAATGTGGGGATCATTGGGTCCAATTCTACTGTTCTTAAGAGGTAATCTACAATTGCTAAATCCAGCATTCGATAGTGTGGTTAGAGGGCATGTATGCTTGGACATATCCTTCGATGAGTATATGATGTTTAAAGATCAAATGCTTATAACTTAAGCTCATGGGAAGTTGGGTTGTGAGATGGAGATGTTGATAAGAACTATGATTGTATAGGTATTATGATTGTGTGTTGGTTGGTTTAGGTTCACCTCTAATTGTGGCAAGTTTTGATTTAGGATTTTATCAAGGTTATTTGAGAAAGGATTCGTCTTGATGTTTGTGTCAAAGTCCTTGATAACATGTTGCAGACATGTGTAGGATCAACTTTGGTGGTTATTGGGAATAACTTTATGGTTAGCTAAGTGTACATATAACAATAAATATCACTCGAGTATTGTGATGACTTCATTTAGGCATGGTATGTGAGGATGTATAGGTATTCAATTGGTTGGCTGGGGACGAGAATTATATCATAAAGTGAGACTCAGTGTTGTTAAACAATACCTTCGGTGTGAGGAAGAACCAGTTGAAATTATTGGTCATGATGTTCAGAAGCTAAGGATATGCGAGACAGGTATCCCCAGTAATTCGATGTTTCAGATACTACTCTAACCTTACTTTAACAAGTCTTCCCTAGTTGATCACTCAGGGACGAGTGATGGGTAAATTGGTATCTATTGTAACGACCTGATTCAGTCGCTAGGGAAAAACCAATGGAGAAAGAATTGGGGTCAGAAAACTTTTGGTAGTAACTTGGAATTTCCTAACCTAGTCCAGATTTTGACGAAATCGGAGTCAGTAAAGTCTAGGGAAATCTGGTAACAACTGGTGATTTAATAATGATTTTGATTACATGAATAGATAGCTAAGACGTTAAGGAACCCATACGACTTTACGGAATTGAATTCGGGCAAGTAGAACTCTAAAAAATGATCTTAGCGTGAATAGGGGGTTTTTGAATGTCAAGGGTTGAAGGTGTGTTGTGAAATAGGGGCTTGGAATTCAAATTCCAACATTCTGTCTCTGTTCATGCCGCCGTAGCAGGACAAACATGACTTAAGTCGGAAATAAAATCCCAAAAATATTTTATTCTGCACTTTTCGACTTTGAGGGCTGAGGAACGACCCCAGGGGTTTTCTTGACAGTTTCCACCATTCTTGAGGCTAAAGGTAAGGTTTTCACTCCCCAAATCCATTTTTTGATCCGTAGAATGTAAAATTGTAGGTAATTATTGTGGGGGAAGGGTTTTTATCTGAAACTAATGGTGGAAAAGCCCTAAGTTGGGTATTAGGATCTTGGATTTGGTCTAGGGTTATTGGGTTTGTTATAATCCGAATAATTAGACCTTAGATTGTTGATCCTTGCATTAATTGTATAATTTTTAGACCACGAACAAGTGAGAAGAATCTGGAAAGGAAGATTCAAGGGCCTTAGGGGATTCAAGCTTGGATTCGAGGTAAGTGATGGTTGTGATTTCATGATTGTGTGATATATGTTTATTCTTATTTCATTATAATACGTGTATGTATGCGAATGTTGCACTATTGATCACACTACTTGTGGATGAGGATAGATGAATGATGAATGTCATGAATCATGACTTAATTGTGTGATTTTGAGAATATACTTGTGATTGTGATTGTGGATTGCTGAATGGATCGAGTGTTGCGTTCCGACACACTAACTTGGATCGGTTGCCACGTTCCGGCATAAACATTGGATCAGTTGCCACGTTCCGACATAAACATGGGATCAGTTGCCATGTTTCAGCATAAACATTCGATCGGGTACCACCTTTCGGTATGCGAACAGTTTGGGTGTGGGTTCTATGAGAGGACCATTGATTTGACATAACTGTATATTTTGATAAGTGTGAAATTGTTCGTTGTTCATAAATGATATCGATATTGTGTATATTCAGTGTATGTATGTTATTATATTGTTGTAATGACTTATGTATGTTGCACTTAATGGGATAGCCGCGTGATCCTACCACTACACTGTGATTGTGTACTGATTATGCACTTGTTCTTTCTTTGTTGAGTACAGGGCATCTTCAGGTGGCTATTGATAAATCTCAGTTAGGTGACTATTGAGCGTGACCGGATTCAAGGGTGAGCCAGTTCTTTCAGGCTGCCATGGATCTTTCTTGTATAAGTCCACTCTTTTCGAAATACGACTTTTGTTTAAGGCATTGTTTAGTTTCGGGGTTGTACCCCTTGTTCTTAGACTTGTCGTTAGTAGAGTTTTGGTACACTGACTTTCAGGTTCTAGGGGTTGTTCTTCCGCATTAGTTTGGTTAGTTGTTTGTTAACACCTTGGAGTTTATGGAGACTCCATTTTTATAGTCATTTAAATCTGCTTCCGTATCTTTAAATGCTTAGTTTTCATAAAATTTGTTTGTTTGGGTTGTAGTAATGGTTCTCCCACCGGAGGATTTGTGTGGGTGCCAATCACGACGCTCTGTGTCGTGACAATATAATCAATTAAATGAATAAATGTTTTGATCTTTATTCATAAGCTTAAACAAAAAATAATAATTCTTCCTTATCTCAAAATCTAAAAAAAAGAGTTTGTTTAGTTTATTTCATTTACTTCTAGACTATGTTTGACCCGATTCTTGCTTTGACAAGATACGTAGGATACCTTATTTTGAGGTTCGGTCCAACTAAGAAAAAATCTAGAAAGTCCTCATCACAAAAACTGGGGCAAAAAAAAAGATTTTTCTAAATTATTATTCAAAATTTGAATAAAAATATTTCTCTTCCTTCTTTTAAAATCTAAAAAAAAAAAGAAATAAAAAATATTGTTTCTTTAAAAGGATTTTTTAAAAATAGAAAAAAAGGTCTTGACTTGATGGTTACCAACATACTTAGTAGTGTGCATAAGAAGAAAAAGTGTTAAACTATTTGGCATGACATATGAACTTTGTTGTGACCTATAAGACTTCTTTTGGTACCTCTTGATATACTTATGTAATGCTTGAGAAATTATCTTACTTAAAGTTAAGACCAAAACAAATTTGACCTCATTGTTTCTTGTGCAATGTGTGGTGAGCTTTAGATATAAAATTCAATAGCATAATTTGTTGATCTAGAACTTGGCCTAAATGTCGGTTGAGGCAAAATTTTGAGCAAAATTTAACTTGGGAAAGGATTATAGGCTTTCTCTGATCCGATTGTGCCTTTCAAGTCTACCCAAGGACATGTTATCCATAGAACTCCCATTTCGATCTTGAAACCTTTTTATTTGAATAAACACATCTTAACATATATCCTTTTGAGTGCATAAATGCATATCCTTTGGTCCCACCTCCTTAAACGCACTATCAATCATGTACACAATGTCAAAAATTTATGTTGGGTAACAAAATGAAAATGTCAAATATGTGAAAAGAAAATACATAGACAAAGAAAAGCTAAAAAAAATGAAAAAAAAACCTCCAACAAAAAGGAGGGAAAATGAGAAGAAAAAAAAGAAGGAAATAAATGAGGAAAATATTTCAATAAAGCAAAGGCCAAATTGGGGCCCTAGTACAATTTAAGGAGGAAATTGTAACTTTATTCCAAATAAACATCCTATCTTTTCCTAAGCCTATATTACAAGCCAATGATAAGTCCTGTTTGATCCCATTTTTGATGTTCTCACAGTAGGGGATACTTACATGAGGGCCAAGCATATGGTATCTCAATCTCATGCATTGAACATCTTTTTGAGTGTTAGTGACTTTCAAAATGTCCTACATCTATATTATTCTATAGTGTGAAGAAGGACTTTATTTGTTGTAAGGGCACTTGAAACATGAGGATACGAATAATTCTAATCCATGAATTGATGCAAGATGAACATATCTTATAACTACTTCAGTATGTTTGAGGTACCATTTGAAACTACAGAGATTACTCAAAGTTAACCTCAAAATTATCAGAAAGTAGTTTAAGCTGATGCATAATACTAGTTGTGGGTACCAACTAAAGTCAAGATATTGTCGATCATGAATTGATTTTTTTCTCTCTTTTTGAAGATGTCTTTTGTGAATTCAAATAAATAAAAAAAATAATCTTTAGCTTATGAACTACATTAGACCTGATTTTTGTTATGGTAGAATATGTAGCCAGTCCTATAATGGGGCTCAGTCTAACTGAATAAATTGTTCATATCTCTGAACTATCAAAATTAGGGTCATTTTTTTAAAAAAAAAAATAAAAAAAACAAAAAATCACCAAAAAGTATTTCTAAAGTCCAAAAAGAGTTTTAAAGTTCCTCAGTTTCAAAAAAGAAAAAAAAATTATTAAGACATTTTTTCCTAGAAATTCATTTTGAAAAAGAAAACAACACAAAAAAAACAATTTTAAATTTCCTTCTTTCCAAAGACTGGGGCATTTTTTTTTTATATAAAACTAGAAAGAAAAAAAAACATTTTTCATGTCTTCACAGGGCATAAAAACCCCTGTGTAACACTCGGAAAATTTTTGAGCTAAGACTCGAACCCTTCTTCGTTGAGAGTAAGATTTTTCAGAGGAATTTAAAATTTTCTTAGGTGTTAAAGTCACTAGATAAAGCACCTTGAGTTCCAAAAAGAACTAATGAGAATTTCTTCAAGTCAATCCTAGGTTCTTCTAAGTTTGGGGTCAACTTCAAACGACCATGACTTTCAGTACATGATGAGTTAGGAGACCCATAAGATATCAAATGAAAGATCTCTGAGTCCTCTTTCCAACACCACCGAGTTTGCTAATTTTTGAGCTCGTATAAGGGAGATATGTCCTTTTGAAGTCAGGCTGTCCCATTAAGAAAAAAGTTACCCGAAAATAGGAGGGGTATTTTAGTCTTTTCCTTACCCCCACTTATTCTAAACGTGAATTACAACCAATTAAGGGTCTAAACTGATTAGAATCAGTTTCATTCATCCCCAAAAGCGTTTAGGGTTTTAGAGAGAAGATTCAAGAGGAGAAAAAGTTCAAAGTTTCAACCGTTCGTTCAAGAAATTCAAGATTTCGCCAAGAACCTAGTTCTTTGAGGTATGTAAGCTTCCATAGTGTTGGGTTTGTTCACCCACACACCAATCATGAGTTTTTTTTTGCGAATCTATCCATAAATATTGAGCAATTTAATTTCTTGATGAGTTCTTTATAAGTGTTCTTGAAGATTCCTTATCGATTAAATTTTAATGTAAGATTCTATTTGGATCAACTTCAAACGACCATATCTCTTAAAATATAAAGAGTTACATGGCCCATAACCTATCAAATTAAAGGGATTTGAATCTACTTTCCAATACCACAAATTTCGCGTCAATCCATTTTCTGAGTAAAATAATATGACCATTTTAGTAACCTAATACAGTACTGTTACGAATTAGTCGAAGGGAAAACATTAAAATGGGTCGTTTTTATCTTTTTACCTCCAGGAAAATCCTAAACGAATTTCTTGACCAATAAAAGGCTCAAAACAATCAGATTTTCATCTTTTAATCCATCATTCTCTTCTCTCTCAAACCCTAGAGCAAAATCCTAAGAAAAAATCAAAGTAGAAGACTCCATTCAAGATTCTTTCAATATTTTTCAAGATTCTTCTTCAATGTAAGTCCTTTTCCAAGAATTTCATTCTTTTCAACTCAAATTCCTTCATACAATTATGAATCACTAATGAAAATCATATTCTTCCTCATAGAGATTTCAAGAAACTAATTCAAGAATCTGAATAAAGGCTTTCTTGAATGTTTACCTTCAAGATAGGGTTTCAAGACATCTAATCAAGATTCTTCAAGAACCTTATTCTTAAATATATGTAAGGCTATCATAGTGTTGGACTAGTTCATCCTCATGCCCTACATCTTCTTTCAAATCAGTAAAAGAGAAATCTAGGATTCTACCCCTAGATTTGAGTATTCTTGAGATAAGTTGATTTGAGTTCTTGAGTTCATTGTTCTTTTAAAAATTATATTCCAAATTATTGAGTTTTTATATTTTTATTGAGATCCTTGAGTTGATTTGTTCATGTCTATAATTCAGCATGAACCCTATTTTTAGTTATAAATCTTAAGAAGTTTTTCAAAGCCAACACTTGAGTTTTAAACTGAGTTTTGAGGAAGTAAGTATGACAATGAGAAGAGTCGTATACATGAGTTCCATATTTTTATTTAGACCCTAGAGTCAAGTCGTTCATGCCCATAAATTCCGCATGAACTCCATCAGTTGAGTATCTTTGAGAGTAGTATCTTCAAGTTCTAAGTCTTGAGTATTGAGTTCCTAATCATTTTGGGATTATGTTCCTAATCATGGGGCTACTACATGTTAGCCATGAAGGTCCTTGAGTTGAGTAGTTCATGCCTATAATTCCGTATGAACCCTATGAGTCGAGCAGTCTTGAGATGAGAGGTATCATTGAGTCCTTGAGTTGAGTAGTTCATGCCCATAATTCCGCATGAACCCTCGGAGTCGAGCATTCTTCATATGAGTTGTATCATTGACTCCTTGAGTCCTGGAGTTGTTGAGTTCCAAGTATTGAGTTCTATGCATGGTTATTGAAAACCTTGAATTGAGTCGTTCACGTCCATAATTCGGCATGAACCCTATTTTAAGAAGTCTTTTTACAAATTATTTTACAACTTGTTTTAAATACTTGAGCATTGAGTTGATGAAGAGTAGAGCTGAGTTCATTTTCTTTAAAATGATATATGAGAACTAAGTATTCCCAATATTAAACGTTTTTATATTTAAGATGAGAGGAACCTGAGATTTCCAAAAGAGTTTTGAGCAGTTTGAGTACCATCTCTTTTAAGAGAATGATTTTTGAGTAATAATCTCAAAACACAGAAAGAGTTATGTATTTAAACATATGAGCTAGTATATTTTAGGAGTAATATTGAGCACCGATATCGGGGAGAGTTCATACAACTCACAGCCCCTATAAACCAGGTAGCCAACATGGGTAGAAAGGGTCATACTTTTTAGATGATTCCTTAATACTTTTAGCATAGACTAGTGGATTCACTTAGTAGTAGGTTCTATACCCCGACAAAGTATAGGACAGTCCTGGCAGCGTGGGCTAGACATTGTATCATTACATAACTCATAGTGATGGTTGTCGGTTAGAGAATCTCCCACAGAGTTATATTGTATTTTTATATACAAATTGAGTTGTTATTGTATTCTTCAATATAATGAGTTACTATCTACAATTTAAAAAGTTTTCCATATATTTTATCTTTTATTGTTGCTTTATCCTTGAGTATCCAGAGTTAAACTATGTATCCCAGAGTTGAGTATCTTATCGTTGAGTTGAATCCTATTTCTCTGAGCTGAGTTGAACTATGTATCATGGAGTTGAGTCTCTTATTGTTGAGTTGAACTATGTTTCACAGATTTGAGTCTCTTATTGTTGAGTTGAACTCTGTTTCACAGAGTGAGTCTCTTATTATTGAGTTGAACTATGTTTTTTTTTAGTTGACAAGAGGTAAGTATGTTTCTTTTCCATCACATCAAACTTATGTTGATGCTTTATAATTCCCCTTACATGCTCGTACATTCTATGTACTGATCCATTTGGCCTGCATCATTTCATGATGCAGATACAGGTATTCAGAATCATCAATAGACGTTTTGTTGAGGACATGTAATATTCCAGTCAACTTTGGTGAGCCATCTTATATTCTAGAGGACTTCACCTTTATCTTACATTTAGTAGTTTTGTGATGTCATGGGTCTTGTCCCAATATCCTTCTGTAATAGTAGAGGCTTCATAGATAGACAGAGTTGAGGAGTTTCTGTATTTACTTTTATTTTGAGTATTGTACAAACTTTTAAAAAGGTTGAGTATTTGAGTTTATTGAAATTAATTTAGTTTTAAGCTTTTGTATGCTTGAGTTAGTCTTCCACTTGTAGCCAACCAGGATGACGGTTCGCTTGGGGACTAGCAATGGTTCTCGAGTGCCGACCGCGTCCAGGGTGTAGGTTCAGGTTATGACACCCTAGTTGCACATAGGGAACAACAATCCCTATTTTATTTTCATATCTTTACATGGCACAATAACCCCTGATTGCATATAGAGAACGATAACTCTTATTTAATTTTCATGTCTTCATAGGTTACAACAACCCCTGGTTGCATATAGGGAACAATAACTCCTATTCTATTTTTTCATGTATTCACAGGGTACAACAACCTCTGGTTGCATATAGGGCACGATAACCCCTATTCTATTTTTTCATGTCTTCACAGGGTACAACAACCCCTGGTTGCATATAGGGCACGATAACCCCTATTCTATTTTCATGTCTTCACAGGGTACAACAATTCCTGATTGAATATAGGGCACACTAACCCCTATTCTATTTTTCATGTCTTCACAGGGTATAACAACCCCTGGTTGCATATAGGGCATGATAACCCCTACTCTATTTTTTCATGTCTTCACATGGTACAACAACCCCTGGTTGCATATTGGGCCTGATAACCCCTATTCTATTTTTCATGTCTTCATAGAGTACAACAACCCCTGGTTTCATATAGGGCAAGATAACCCCTATTCTATTTTTTCATGTCTTTATCGGGCACAATAACCCCTATTTTATTTTTCATGTCTTTACAGGGAACAATAACCCCTATTTTATTTTTCATGTCTTTACAGGGAACAATAACCCCTGGTCGCATATAGGGCACAAAAATCCCTAGTTTATTCTCATGTCTTCACAGGACACAATAACCCCTAGTTGCATTTTGGGCACAAATCTCCCCTTTATTTTTACTTTATATCTATATTGGGTAAAAGCAATATTATTTTTATGCCTAGTATAGGCTTTTACAACTTTTATTAATAACTCATACGAATTTTCCTAGTACAAACTGGGGCAGCAATTTTTTGTTTTGTTTTGTTTGTTTTGTTTTCATGGCATGCAGGTCTCTTTGCAGTACGTAAATCTGAAGTTCAAGAATGAAGTCCCCATTTTAATTAGAGAAATGAAGAATGCTAGATGTCAATGACATCTAGAGTCTCTTCCGACCATGTAAAAACTTAACATATTAAGAATCATCTTCTCATCTTTCTAATCAAGAAACAACATTCAACAATATTCTACAAACTGCCATTTGGGGGAGTGTCAACAACTCGATCCAAGTTTCAAGTTCAAGTCTGATCAAATCCTAACTTCAAGATCAAATTTTGAGATTAAGGTATTCGCTAGAAGAAGGCGAGGTGATAGCTAAATATCCAAGGGAAGACTTGAGGAAAGAGATTCAAGACAAGTAAAGTAGATAAGATTTTGTATTCTTTCTTTTAGTCTTTTCATTTTTGATGTAATGACATGAGCCAGAAATCGAAATCTCAATGGGACATCACTCGACTCTCCAACTCATTCTCCATCTCTATACCCACTTGAACTACACGTGACCTGATTCTCTTATAACCCGAGAAATGTGGGCTGCTCAAAGCTAGGACTCGGTTACATTCACTTTTTTTTTTTAAAAAAATAGTAGGCCAAAAATCAGGCACATTGTTCACTTATTTGCTTGAAAACTCTTCATGTTCCCAAGAAAAGGGGGGCATCCGGTGAACACCTAATTTTTGACTAAACATAAAAATTTGCACCTTTTAATTTAAGTATTTATTTTGGATCTAAACTATTTTTTTTTATAATATTTTATTTTCATAATTTCATTTTAAAATATTTGAAAACTAAAAACAAGAGTTGCATTATTAATGTAAGTTTTATTTTAAAGAAAATAAAGTTTATAAAAATATATGTCTCTTTTCATTTTAATTTAATAAATAAGCTAGTATTTATTAATTATAATTTATTATTAGCTACTTAATATTTTGTTGGTAAAAAAAAGTATAGTTAAATAATATTATTATATTATATTATATTATATTATAAGTTTTAACATAAAATGCAGTATAAGACTAAGGTGATTTTGAAGGTTTTATCAAACCTTTTTGTAACAAATTATCAATTTCCTTTTTGCAAAATTCTACCAATTCGGTGTTCATCTGGCAAGGACAAGATTTAGTAGGAATATCATTCTCAGAGAAATCATCTTCATATGGAAGAGTAACAATATGCTTTTTCTGATTCCAAAAGGCACTAGGATGATCGGCACAAATATCAACAACAATTTGTTGAGAAATTAATTTCATTTTTTCCTGTACTTTGGTGGATTTCAAAGTATCAAATATATTTATGCTAAATAATTCTAGTTGCAAAGTATCAACATGCTTTTGTTTCATATTAATTAAAGCATTAATATCACGAGAAATAGGGTCAGTGACAAAAGTATAACTTATATTTCTATTTTCATAAGTAGTAGTAAATTCTTTAGGAGTTATGCTAGTAAATGGATAAATACCATTTATAATGGGTGTTCCAAGTATGATTGGAGGGTATAACTGATTTTTAACCAAGAAAAAGAAATGTGGAATGCAAACTTTATTTTGGCAAATATGAGTATTAGGTAATTTATACTTTATATCTAAAGCATGTCCAGAAGCAGACTTAACCATATGAGTTATTTTTTCAAAATATTTAGTAGGTACAAGACCTTCTTGAATATAACTAACATCGGTTCCACTGTCAATCATAGCAATGTCAGTTATTAAAAAGCTATTATCAATCAAAATGGTTCATTTAATATACCATTTATGAGCAGTAACAATTTGCATCATTCCTAAAAACATACCTTGTCTAGGATCCAAATTAAAAGGTTTTGCAAGAGCATATTCTTCAACAATATTTTTTCCCTTGTTATTAATAGTTTCTATCTGAGTAAGTTTATGATCACAAATCATTTGATTTTGTTTAAGAGATTTAATCTCAATTTTTAATTTTTCAATTTCTTCTTTCAAATCATCAAAGGAAAAATCTCTTGTGTGAGTAATCTGTTTATTAAGTCTGCTATTAATTTCAGACAAAGAGTAAGGTGCAGAATATTCAAATTTAAAATCATTCTTTTGTTTTTCTGAATTTTTTGAAAAACTTGAACTAGCATTATTATTAGCAGCTAAATGAATAATTTTTTCACGAAGATAATTATCAGTAACTTCTTTCAAAATTTCTATCACATTATCAG
This sequence comes from Solanum acaule, assembly GCA_036250505.1. Lineage (NCBI taxonomy): Eukaryota > Viridiplantae > Streptophyta > Magnoliopsida > Solanales > Solanaceae > Solanum > Solanum acaule. Next base: position 23,312 of record JAJOOR010010988.1, read on the forward strand.
ATGTAATAGTATTGATATTTAAATCTTCAAATTGAGATTGCAATTCATAAAATTCATCATTTTCACAAGAACAAATATCACCACGACAAGCATTGCAAGTATTCATTTTATCATGATGATTACTATGAGATAAATCAAGCAAATCAATCTCTTCTTCAGAACCTGAATCAGAATCATAATCAGACTCCGAACTAGAGGTGTATAACAAACTATAAATCTTATCATGAACTCCTTCATCAAGTTATAAGGTTTTCAGCTTTTCAAGCTTACAATTTGGTGCTATGTGACGAAATTTCAACATCTATAGCACTTGATTTTGGCGAGCTCATGCTTAGACCTATTTTTGGTAAATCTATTAGACTTACGAAAGGCTTTTATAGCGTCGCGCTCTTCCTTAGATATATATCTAGACCTTTTTTTCCTATAAGGTTTATCAGGGTTGGAGTATTTAGAATCCCAATATTATTTCTTCTTGCTATCAGCAGAAGGATCAGGTAAACCGAACTGGGCACAAAAGTCTCATAGATGAGATCTTTCTTTAAGCTTATGCATCTTAAGCTATCTAGATAACTTTAATTCATTGCCCAAATTTATTCCTTCTTGTGTGAAAACTCCTATAAGGTTACCATAAGTATAATCCTTATAAGGAATTTCACCATGATTTGTTCTCAGAGTTTTTCTAACTCTTTCGCCAAATAAAGGGGGAAGGCCATCTATAAACTTAGCTTTCCAATGCTCATAACTATTTTCCGGCAATTCCATCACCCTACTCTTATAAGTATCTTTATACCATCTAAATTCACCTAAGGTTCTACATCGTAGAACATTTAATAAGGTACAAACAGTCTCATACTGATTGGTAAATCTACCATTAAAATGTTCTAAAATGGTTAAGACTAAAGTATAAACATCGTCTTCTCTATTTTTCACTAGAGTCATGCCCAAGTTATCAACACCTTCACTATCAGAAGTAGCATTTATCACAACTGCTTTTTTCTCAATACTCATATAATTATCTCACCAACCTCTGAGTTGGCCAGTAAAACCTGCAATAATCATTTTGCAAATATTTCTATTTGTGTTTTTAACACTTTTACAAATAGTGCATACATAAGCATTCTATGAACAAGAATGATTAATTGTCTATCAGTCAAACCATCAAGATTCCATTCATAAATTTCAGACACACTATAAGAGGTATTAGTCTCATTCCAGTTGCGTTCCGCTATAAGCACATCTTGAGGAGTTCGTCTAGAATAATAATAGGTTTGCATGCTTGGTTTATGCGTAAACTTAGTATTACTATTCTTTTTAGGATAACCACGAAGTTTATTAAATTCTAAAGAAACATGAATTTTAAAATCAAAAGTTTTTGCCATTTCATCCGCAAAATTGTCTGACAAATCAATAGGCTTTGTGCCAAATTCTGACAATTTTTTATCAAGAAGTTCTTCTAAATCATTTAATGATTTAAATTTAAAATCTCGAATCTCAGGGGGCCTTTGCACATGAGTAGAAACAATCTGAGCTTCTGGATTATTTTTAGAAGTAGAAGCCGTATTAGAAGTCTTTATTTCATTTTTTTATTTGAATTACTAAAGCAGTTAATTCATTCAATTTTTTTATCAAGAGAACTAATATGTTCACCCAAAACTTTAACATAAAGACCCAAATAGTTATTTTGAGAAATTAAATTATTTATCTCGTTGATGCTAACTGCCGCAACATCTTCTCCAATAAATTTTTGAAAGGCAGTAAAGGTGATAGCTGCATTGATAGAATTCTGCAAATAGGAAATTCATAATTTGTTACAAAAGGGTTTGATAAAATCTTCAAAATCACCTTGGTCTTGTACTGCATTTTATGTTAACAATGCTGCTGAAACGGAACGAGGTGTCCCTAGATTGGTTATCAATTATAAATCTTTAAATAAAAATTTAAAATGGATTAGGTATCCTATTCCAAACAAAAGAGATTTATTGTCTAGATTATATGATGCCAATATATTTTCAAAATTTGATTTAAAATCAGGATATTGACAGATCCAAATATTTAAAGAGCATGCTTATAGAACAACTTTTAATATCCCATTTGGATAGTATGAATGGAATGTTATGCCGTTTGGTTTGAAAAATGCCCATCTGAATTTCAGAAAATCATGAATGATATTTTTAATCCATATTTGGATTTTATCATTGTTTATATTGATGATATTTTAGTATTTTCAAAAACGTTTGAAATGCATATTAGGCATCTTGATATCTTTAAGAAAATTGTTATACAAAATGGTTTGGTCATCTTTAAACCAAGAGTGAGTTTGTTCCAAACTGATGTTCGGTTTCTAGGACATCATATTTGTCAAGGGAAAGTTACCCCGATTCAAAGATCAATTGACTTTGCATCAAAATTTCCTGATGTTATTACTGATAGAACTCAATTACAAAGGTTCTTAGGGAGTCTAAATTACATATCCCCTTTTTATAAAAACTTATCCCGTGATTTGGCCCCTTTATATGACAGGTTGAAAAAGGATTATAAATCACCTAGGACTGATAGTCATATCAAGTTGGTTAAGGATATTAAACTTCCAATCCTTACCTTGCTTAACTCTGCTTGGCAAAAAATTATTGAGACAAATGCGTCTAATATCGGTTATGGGGGGATATTGAAACAAATTAATCCCAAAGACAAAAATGTGCATTTAATCAGATTTCATTCTGGGAAATGGAGTGAGACCCAGAAAAAATATGCTACGGTGGCTCATGAAATATTGACCATTGTTAAATGCGTGTTAAAATTTCATGATGATTTATATAATAAAAAGTTTTTGATAAATACTGATGCTCAATCAGTTAAATACATGTTTGACAAAAAATTTAAACATGATGCTTCAAAATTGATATTTGCTAGGTGGCAGGCTCAGTTAGCCCCTTTTGATTTCGATATTCAATATAAAAAAGGAAGTGATAACTCTCTTCCGGAATTTTTATCTCGAGAATATTTAACTTCATCATGAGTTTTATACAACCTTTGTTGATGAAAAAACTTTAGTTACTATTCTAAAGATTATTCCTCTTAATAAAGATCTGCAAGAATTGATAATATGTAAAATTATCAACGATATTATTAGAGAAGAGTTTTGTATACATGATTATGAAAAAATTATTTCTATCAATGATGATAATTATTACAGTGACTATTATGATATGTCTGAATAAAGCAAAGTGTTATGTTTGCAGGATGGACCCTCCTTGGGTTACCAAAGGAAGAGGTAGGGGTAATAATACAATGGGAAGGGGAAGATCATCCCCAAGATCGTCATACGGATCCTCTTCTAATTCCCCAGTAATACAAATGGGAAGAAGGACTTTGATAAACTCAAAAGTCTCCCAAAGTGAGGCTTCATCTTCGGTACATCTGGAAGATATTCCAGAAGACAGTCCGTTATATGCACAGCTACAAGCTTATTTGTCACAAAAGAAAAATGATACTTTTGCATCAATAGCTAAAGAAGACAATGATGATATCAAGTCTTATTAAAAGTATCAAAAAAGGAAATGTTAATTCTTTTAGAAACTCTGAAATTCAGAGAAAAGAAGAAACCTGGAAGATATTCCAGCGGTACCTAATCAACGGTTTATATTTCCCAAGTGAGTCATACAAAACCCGATCGTATTACGAGACCATTCTGATGGGCACTGGTAGTGTTGAATTTCAACACTTTTCAGGCTACAATACCAGTGAGAATGTTTATAACTTCTCGAAAATGATAATTAAACAGATTATATCTGTTGAAGATTGGGGTATCTCCACCATGAAAGAAAAGGAGATTAGCCTAAACAAAATCGCTATGAATTTCACATACTGGACTATATTCAGGCCTTTGATAAAGTCCTCTATTATAATAACGAAAGACATAAACATACGTGGTTTATAAAAATATGTGCAAAGATATTTGCAGGACCAATTCCTAATTGGTTTTTAAATTGGTGGTGATACCACGACCCAACTATAAAAATTTTGCTTGATCAATTTCTTAAATTATATAAAGAATGGGTTAAAGTTTCTCTGGACCTTAATGAGTTATACAATACAGATCATATCTGTTATCTGGAAAAAATAGCCCAAATTTATTTTTTCATTGAATTTTCTGTCCCTTGGATTCACAAATGGACCCCGGGAGTGGGATTCACCGAGGAACAAATCCCTTGCTTATACATGACTTTTTATAATAATTTTTAGGATAAATTAATGAAAAGGGAGCCCAAAACAAAAACGTTATATGGGCAAGAACTGCTGGATCTTATTGCAAAAAGGATCCAAGAAAATGGTATTACTCCTCAAAAGGGAATAATTGCTAATAACTCAGTCAGGCATATTGCCAGAAAGATCTCCGTTCAAGATGGAGACAAAGACACAATGATCAACAACTATTTAGAAGAAGTTAAGAGGAGTCTGCTTCTCAACATCACTGAATATGAAAAATCGGACACTTCTATGAGAAGTGAGACAAGCGATGACGCTACCGATGATATCCAAGAAACTCAACCTATTGAAAAAACTACGTCAGAAGATACTCTGAGAAAGGCGGAAGATTTCCTCCAAAAATTAAAGGAAAAAGACAAACTGTGAGGTCATTTCTACAATAAAAAGCCATCATCAACAGTAGATACACTGTTACTGTACATATGGGATCCACTAATAGGGGACCCACTTCTACTGTACAAAGATTCTAAATGTTTTTTTTCTTTTTCTATATATATGTTTGTTTTTTTTAGTTGAGAACAGAAGTTTTAGGAACCCTCTCTCTACTCTCTACTTTCTCTCTCCAACTGTAAATCTCTCTTGTAAAGCTTTCAGTTTACCCGGATATTGGCCGGGAGTAAATACAACTTGTATAGTTTGCTCATAGGTCTTGGAGTCGGTCATTGTAATAAGATATTATATTTTAAATCTTTTAAAATTTCTCCGATCTAAGCCATGACTATGTCCAGCTAAGAGATTCATATCTATGTTGGATAACTAACCTCTCTTTTATATTCACCATGAAAGATCTAGACTTTATCAAAATATAAATAAATTTATATATGGTTTCTTGATTTGGTTCCAAGATGGTGGTACAGTCAGATTCGATATTATTTTTATTGGCTTTGTCTTTGTGACTTCGTCTGGACAGCCGTGGTTCTAAGCCCGTTAATGAGTTAAAAAAGGAAGCCTATACCCAGTTAGAATTGTCAGACACATGGGCTCAATAAAAATACGTATTAAATCTTGACAGGCTCCTTGCTTGGGTAAAAGGATAGATCCTTCCATACAATCATAAAAATATATAAAAATTTGTATATATTTCGATTAGGATTTCTTCCTTGAATTCGGATGCTAATAAACTAGATTGAAGTTGACCGCGCGGATTACCGCCAGTCTTCTGAGATCCTGTATATTGGTATTATATTATATTATATTATATTATGAAAAATAAATAAATAATAATAACCTACCACACCCCCACTTTCTCTAATCCAATTACCCACTACCCATTATCTACCCCCACTCTAGCCCAAAACACTCTTCATCACCACCACTACTACTACACACACCCTACACCAACATATCCTCCCATATATACACACACGGACAAAACACCCCTAAATGATCTAGGCATACTCACGCATACACTAGAAAGTGGAAAGGAAACATACATACGGCATTAAATGACAACAAAGGAAAAAAAATACACCCACACGCCCATGAAAATGCACAACAACAAAAGAAGAAGAAAAACAAAGGTGAAGTTTGAGGTTTCCCACGAGTCGAGGTCTCGAGTCATAGCTCCAGTTAACTCTAGTCAAAGCAATTTATGAATGTAAAGCGACACATTTGAGGTTCAACCTTTTTCTAATTTGCTTCATTGTATGCTTTAATTTATGTCTCTTGAATATTCTCGTATATTCATTTTGGTTGTTTCTCTTGAAATTAGTTTAAATATTTGAATAAATCTATTCATTGTTTGATTGAATATAGTTAAGTTAATGACTTAATGGATTCAAGATAAGATTTAAGAATTCAATTAAGTACAAGTTTCCTATAGTAATATTAGGAGGAATTTGGAATTGTATCACTTAAATTCTAATAGGCCTTGCAAATTTATTGAATAGAAGGGATTATTTGGGGTTAAATTTAATTTAGAAAATTCAGTGATTCTATCATAATTTTGATATTGATAGAAAAAACAATTTTAGGTTCATAATCTATCATCTTAACCAAGGTTTTCTTTTAGAAAAAGGATATTATAAAGTGGCAAAGTTACATTTATCTGTTTTGATCCAAATACTTTTAATAAGATATAAATCTTTGAATCAACTAATGAGTAGACTCAATTATTAGGTGCGACGTACAAAAATAATAATAATTAGTGACAAGGTTGGAAAGCGCTGCTACCAATACATAACTTTAATAAATTAAGATAGTTTTAAAAGCAAGGTTAAGATAATATCAAAGAAGACCAGACATAGACATTTTATTTAAGCTAATCAATATGATATATTCAAAATTATTCCAAGCCATATTAAAGTCAATAAAGCGACAATGCTAGAACCATGAGACTTGAAGGGTGCTTTACACCTTCCCCTCGGTTAATAGAATTCCTTAACTAGACTCTTAGTTCGCAGACCAATAAAATAAAGAGTCAACTTCCTTTTCATTAGGGATCTAAATAAGGTGACTTGGAACACCAAAACTCAATTCCAAGTGATGACTCTGAAATAAAATAATCCCTTTTCGAAATGTCACTTCAATTGGAATTTAAAAAAAAAAAAATGAATTTGGGGAAAAATAGGGGTGTGACAACCACCTCCTTGAGGCTTAGGGTTAGACACCCTATCTTTGTTGAACTTAGGAGCTGGAACATTAGAAAAATGTTGACTGGTAAACTTTTGCCACATTTGAAGACGACCATGTCCACCAGACCTAGAATGAGAAAAGTCACCATCACCGGTCCTTGCCCTCTTTGGCTCCTTATATTTATCTTTAAAGTTTTCCTCTTCAATTTATTAAGCATGTATTATCAAACGGGTGATATCCATATCATTGATCAACATGGTTGTTTGAAACTCCTTTACTACCACTTCGGACACACCCGGTAAAAACCTACTCATCCTTGCCCTAGAGTCAGCAACCATAGTCAGAGCATACTTAGTCAATTTAGTAAACTTAAATGCTTACTCCTTCACACTCTTATTTCCTTGACGAAGATTAATGAACTCAAGAACTTTTACCTCTCTCATCTCAAGAGGAAACAAATGATCAAGAAAAGCCCCTTTGAATTTCTTTGAATCAAGAGAAACCACATCAATAGCCCTCTTTTCCTTCAATTGATTGAACCAAACTTGAGCAACACCTTTGAGTTTATAAACAACCAATTCTGCCTTCTCCACCATTGACACTCCCATAACTTCCACTATCTTTTAAATCTCATCAATGAACTCTTGAGGATCCTCATAAACTTTCGACCCATGAAACTTTGGAGGATCATCCTGGTGAAGTCCCTCACCCTTATCACCGCCATACCCACATTTGGTTCATGGGAGCAATGGCCTTTTTATTAGCTTGGGCCATCATAGCTTGAGCCAATACATGGAAAGGGACTCAGAATTTGGTATAACTTACTTGCTCGGATAAAGGATCCGTCGAAACTTTAGGAACCTTGTCTCCACATTCCTTCTTAGGTTCGCTTTTCTTAGAGGCATATCCTAAAAAACATCGCACAATAATTAGGAGAAATACCTTTATAGAGATGAACTCTATGGCACAACTTTAGAGTATTGAAAGAAGTGATTTTTCCTTATTGCTGTGTAACCTCCTATTCATAAGTGTGACGTGTTTCACACTCATGAACAAGGCTCTACTCGACGCGGCTTGTCAGACATCCTAGGACCTTTTTCTAAAACATGGTACTCTGAATCCCAAGTTTGTCATGATCCAAAGTACACCCTAGACATGACATGACGAATAAGACCCCGAAAGATCTTAAACAAGACACTTGACATAAGCATGACGTAATGAAATACAATTTAAGAAATATAATCATCATAAATCTCAAACCATACTATGACATAAACGATACAAACCGAGTACATAAGATATGTGCAGAATACTACTAAGTTTGACACAAGTCTTTCTAACATCACAAGAGTGGTTGGGATGTAATCCATACGCCACGTACAAGTTTATAACTGAAAAAGACAATAAAAGAACAAAAATATCAATGGCCTTGTTCTCGGAGCATGAGGACTCACAAATCCAATGTTCTAATAGAATGATCCAAGCTAGCCATGAAAGGGAGGAGCAGTGTCGGACCCTATAATATAAGACAGAATAGGCACAAGTATGAATTAGTACATTGAATGTATTAAGTATGGGGAAATGCATAAAACATAGGCATGATAACATAGTGAGCTTAAACATGGTATGCATGAGAAAGTAAAATGTGATAAAAGCCTTTATAAATAAATCATAAATCTAATACGAGGTCAATGCACACTAATTTTTTTTTATAAGCTTTCATAAAACCATTGAAGAAAACCTAGATCATTTATGGGATATATACCGTTAATCGAAAATAAGACATGTGAGCTATAACATGGAATCAAACATGACCTACACACCAAAAAGGGAAAACTATTTGCCAAGGTACAATTTTGTTACATTTATTCATAATTATCATTGTGGATCCACTAGCTAGGTCATTTAACACAATCCTACGGGGACACGTTGTTTGGGAAAAGGAAATAGCTACTAGAGACAAACCTCTACTAGCAGTAGGGCCTCCATTCCAAAGTCCTCCTGGTGCTAAGTAATCCCAACGAAAAACACATAATCAAATTCATATCAAGATACTTGGAAGGGCACAAAAGCTACCAATCCAATCATAAGTCATCATAGAGTAGCTCTTTTCAAATCATGATTTCATAAACTTCTTCTTTATACACACTTATGTTTCTAAGAATCTAAAACATGATTTCATTCATATGTGAGAAAACCTTTTACAAAATAATTCACACTTATCTCAAAGCATCCATTGTTCATAAATCATGCTTCTCATAAAACATGCATAGCTTCCATAATTCATAAGTCATAAGTTCCTAAGCTTAATGCATAATTTATGTTCATGAAGTACACATAGTCATAGGTCCATTTGAAATCAATTGAAAGCCATGTAATTGCATCAAACCGTGCATAATAAGATAGAAAAATAAACAATTGCATCATAATAAATAAGACCTAGGGAGAATTGCATGAAACCCTAATAAAATTGGGTGAAATACTTTTAGGAGATTGAGATTCTTTTGGAGACACAATGGATGAAAGGAATCCATAGGTGAATTCTCACATACCTTGATAATCAAGCCCCTGAAAGCAAGAAGAATGAGACCTTGAAGCTTGATACCCTAGCTCTTCACCTTGGAGCTCATGAAAAAATTCAAAGAAGAAGACTTGAGAGGTTTCGGGAGAGTCTGAGTGAATACGAGAATTGGGTTTGGTTTTGAATAGTAAAAATGGTTGTAGGGGTAGTTATAGGGTCAAAACGATGTAGTTTAAGAGTTAAATGCATAGGAAAAGACCAAAACACTCTTAATTAAAATATGTCGGAGGACCCTATGACTTCGACCTACAGTCCATACGAACTTTTATGGACCATCCTAATTAGCCGTAGAATCGATTATTTATGCTCAAAGTTCTTATAAATGCCACGAGACATTCCTACGACCCGTCCCACTTCCTACGGCTCGTAGAACCCTAGTTCCATCCTAAAATTCCACTACGTCTAGATCAACTCTACGGGCACTTCCTATGGCTCATAGATCACCTTATGACTCATCCTCGATAATCATAGACCAAACTTCAGAAACTTGAAATTCCCAAACTCAACCCATCTCCTATGATTGACTTCCTATGGCACGTAGATTTCCTACATTTTGTAGGTCCAAATTGTGGAACT
>JAJOOR010010989.1:0-31890 GCA_036250505.1 Solanum acaule
CTACTGCTTATATATTTTATCCTCTTTAAAAATAAACTAAGATAAACGAGTAGTCGTATCAGTGCATCCCCTCTGAAAAGTCGCCTTGTCCTCAAGGCAAAAATGAGATCATAGTTCTCCCAACTAGCTTCTTCAAGGGGACGGTCAACCCATTGAACTAGCCGATCTCATCCCTTGCAGTTTGTAACGTTTCTCTTTCCAATTGAAAATTATGAACATATCCTTCCAATTAGCTTGAATAGTATTGAGAGAAACTAACCAGTTGATACCAAAAACTAAATTAGCCCCTCCAAGTGCAGAAGGATAATAATCCTGAGTGATGGTAAAACCTGGCAATTGAATTTGAAGATTCCGACAAACTTTATTGCAGTGAATGATGGCCCCATTCCCTATTTGCACGCCAAATGTTGGAACTATTACTGGGAGCTTATGCTTCTCTACAACAGATTTAACCACAAAATTATGTGTGGAACCACTATCCACAAGTATTAAAACCTTTATATGGTTGATTTTACCTTGAAGCTTAATTGTAGAACCAACTGACTGTCCCAAAATGGCATGGAACGAAATTTCAGCAATGTCAGTTTCTTGAGAGTCGCCAACAGTTGTTGCATTAACCCAATCAACATCTTCCAATTGATCTCCGCCTGTAAGCTCCATGCGAGGCAATTTCGCAAATTTACATTTATGACCGGGTGCAAATTTCTCATGGCAATGATAACAAAGTCCCTGTGCCATTAGATTTCCCCTCTTAGTTTCCCATGTTTGCATTTGAAGAGGTTGGGAAGTGGATCCATTGGGAGAAGCATTGTTGCATAGATTTTGAAGTGAAGAGTTAATATTGTTATGGGTGTTTATAGAAGAGTGCACTGATTTTTGTATAGTGGATCTGCTAGTTGGGGTCCAATTAGACTCTCCATTGCTGCGAATTGGGCCTAATTTATTTTCAAATTCGAGTGCCAAACTCTTGGCACTGTAAACTGTTCTGGGCTTGTGAATCCTAACATCATATTTAATTTCCTCTTTTAGCCCATTCAAGAACACCCCTAAAAGACAATGATCTGGCCAGTTTGTTACCCTAGACGAAAATTTTGCAAATTCTTGACGATACTCCTGTATAGAACCTTTTTGTTGAATGCTACAAAGATGTTGTCGGGATTTCGAAACTCCGCAGTACCATAATTTTCCTGCAATGCTTTAACAAGCTCTTCCCAATAAAGCAAAGTCCACTCACGATTTATCGAAGAGAAGAGATCAAGAGCATCACCTTCCAAATACATCGCTATGATGTCAACTTTGTGTTCCTCTGGAGTTTGATATTAGTTGAAATATTTTTCTGCCTTCAAAATCCATCCCCTAGGATCACCTCCTTCAAATCTAGGAAATTTCATCTTTGTGTGTGGCCTCCGGAAAGGATTTTTTAGCCACATTGGGCTATACAAGTCTTCTTCCTCTTCTCGCCAAACAAATTTTCATCCATTACGGGTCCGGTGACTGGTTTCCCCTTCTTGGGTGCAACCATTCTGGGCTTTCAATGTAGCCACTTCTGCTGCCAACGAATCAATAGTAGTTAGTTTTGATGCTATGACAGATAATTGTTGGGCAAGAGATTCAACATTGGGAGTGCTTTCTTGAGAAATAGAAGATTTGGTATTGACCATATTGGATCGATCTGCTTTAATACCAAACTAATACAAACCAAGATGAAAATAAAAGTTTACTGATTAAATGAAGTGCAAGAATCTTAAATACTGCATTAACCAATAACTAAGTCCGTATGGAGTGGACAAATCTCCAAATATAAAGACAAATATAATACTTTTCTTCTTCCTCCAGAATCTCTGCTTAATACATATATTTATACTAAACATAAAGATAACTCCTAACACAGAAATAGTTACTGTTGTAGATAACTACCTAATAACTGATGTAGATAACTGCCTAATAATTGCTGCCTATAACTATTGTAGATAATTACTGCTTGTATATTTTATCTTCTTTAAAAATAAACTAAGATAAACAAGTAGTCATATCGCCTCATCTTTTTTAGGACAACACGTATATCTCCTTTTAGTCATTTACTTTCAGTTTAAGACAGTCGGAGTTAGCTAGGGGTTTGTCCTACCAACTCATCTTAGTAGAGGTTGTAAGACAATTCAGTTTAAGTTCAACTATGTGTACCCAAATATTCATCTATTGATATTTATAGACTCTTTTAGTTCCGCATTCAGTTATCTACTATTTATATTTGTTTCTTATCTTAGTTTCGTGCTAGTCAACGAGGTTTACTTGGGGTCATTTGTGGCTCCAAGCACCATGTCACGACTAGGGGTAATCTCGAGTCGTGACAATGATTCTCAACAATTAGTGGTTGTCTTTAGTACATCCAAAAATACTAATGACATTAGTCGCTTGATTCAACATCTAAAACTTTTGGCAGATTTATTAAATTATATTATACGATATTTAATGTCTTTGATTCATCATTCTATTTCCAATTTGAAGGGGGTAAAGATTACAATAATACTCAATTTATGTCCATGATAAGAGAATTATTCACAATTTTTATTACCCATATAAACCCCCTCCCCCCGCCCCCCCAAATAAAAAATGGTCATGTTGAGCACAAACATCACCACCTCAATAATGTCATTTGTTGCTTACTTTCCAAGAACTAGCGCTTGCATCATTTTGGCCTGAAGCTCTAGTTTATGCTACTTATATTATTAATAGGATACCATGTCAAAATTCGAAGTTCTCCTCACCATTTAAATGTTTATTCCAAAAGGAGCCCAATTTATGCCTTGTCTGTTTTGCTCTAATCATTTCCATGCATTGTATTATATTTCATGTATATTTGCTAGCTCTATGAATTTTACTGTAAGCAAAGACTTAAAAATAAAAAGAAACAAAATGAAGTTTGTGTCTTTTTTTATGAATATTTTTTCATAAATAATGAGATTTTGCTGTTTTGCTATATATATATATATATATATATATATATATATATTATCCGCACGTATACAATACCTCATCCTAACTGAAAGTTGCACAGTTACAGTATTTGATTGTAATTGTATGTGTGTGGCCAACTGTATATGTATATGTATGTGTTTTTGTCAAGACGCAAAAGCCGAGGTCATGATGGCGCACACCCGAAGAACCTCAAAAATTATGTTTAAGCCAAAAGAAACAACTAATATGAGACTTCCAAAGGAAAGCCAAGCTACAACCAATAAGAAAACAACAAAGAAGTTCCCAAAATCAAGTAGCATTAGTATAGAGAGCATCTAATACATTTTTAGACTCTCAAAGTCTTTAAAAGGAAATTAAAGAATGTAAATCATAGATGAAGACCAATGGCGATCCAAAAAGTAGGATCTCACCACAACTCTGAATGAGAAGAAATTGCTAGATCTGATCAGCCGCTATGAAGATCACCCTTACTAGGATCTGCAGAAAAAATATAATAGAAGTATGGGGTGAGTAAAATCCAAATGTACTCAGTAGGTTAGACAGACTGATATTAAGCAACTAATCATACTTAAGAAATAAACTATGGAACGCTTCCACCTGCACGCCGAAAAATCCCATTTTGGCATCGGTGCCGCCAATTTATATAGTACGAAGTGAATAAGATAAACATATAAGGTTACGATTAATACTCATATCAACAGTTAATCAAGTTACACAACACAACAAAGCTGGCCAATGCAATGAGATGACATGAACTGGTAGAACCAATTTCGTCGCACAACCTATCGTATATACCTTGCCGAACTTTAGCTTCCAGATAAGGACTATGGGGGATTCACAATCCATATACCAATCTCAAAATCTCATCAACTTTCCATGTAGCTCGTGGTCAAAGATAAAAGTAAGGTGTTTCATTTTCTTTCTCAAAAAATAGCATTTCTCTACTTTATGATATTTCCATGAACATAATATGATGAATGAGGATGAATCCTTAAAAACACATACAACATAAAGGCATTATCATTTCATCAAGGATTTTGAATAGCATGAAGGTCTCAAACTCAAAAAGTAATGAAACACGTCCTCCAATGATAGGGATGGGAAGGAATCCATTTGAAATCAGTGTTTACCACATAGAAAACATTTCTTTCATTTTATGATGTTCAAATATCAACTCAAGCCCCTAACTCAGGCATCTTAATGCAAATATAAAGATAGACCAAACAACCCCTTGCTCGGGCAATTACTCAAATATCACAAATTATCAACAACCATTAAGAGTATTCACACGAGCCTCCACACATGCTAAGCATCACCAATAGGCATCACACTTACCTACCTCTAAAACTCATACCACAACTCATTTCAGAGTTGACTTCCAAAGAAAGATTAATTGCTCATCTCAGTCTAAACTTGGGATAGCCAAACCTACCTTGAAGGCTGAACTTCACTTGAGAAACTTTATCAGGGCACTTCCTCAACCACACGATCAACAAAATGATCCCCAACTATCAAGTATCAAAAAGAGCCCAATGATACCCATATTGATAGGATTAGAACTGGGGAAAAATAGTCCAAAAATCACTTTGATAATCGAAAGGGTAAAATTGGATATTTAATTAAAAATCAAGTTCTACAAGCGAAGAGAAGTTCATGGTTGAAAACCCATTAAAACAAGCAAATAATAAGCTCCAATTTAATAAAATACCAATTTACCAACTTATGTATGCAGCCTCTAATGTTTAAGATAGGTATCGAGACAAGACCCACGACGCCTCAAAACAACTAGACTGAAAGTAAATGTGAAGTCCTCCGAAATGCAAGGAGGCTCACTTAAAGCTAGCTGGAGTATTGATGATCCTGAACACCCATATTTATATCATAAAATGATATAGGTTGAATGACATCAGTACATTTGAATGTACTAATGTGTTGTATAGCCAAACCGAAATAACTGAATGAAAGGACTAGAACAGATAAAAAATATACTCTAGCTAAATGTAATGAAATAAAAGAGTTAAATCATTTAAAGCTTTACAAAATACGTACTTGATCGAATAACGCTATCAAAGTCAGTAATCTTGGTTTTAAAACATATCTCTCGAGCAAGCCAAAAACACGAAGGTAGAACTGCATTTGCAAATACAATTCTTTAAATTGAACCACAATTACTGACCGAAATCACTTCTAAACAACATTTAAACTAACAATCAGCAATACCCACAAGCTATATCAGCTCATAATCACATAATCACACCCCAAGAATTGTGGTTTTAGCTAGACATCATAAAAAGATAAAAATCGTTACCAAACTGAGTTTCCATCAACTGGGTAAGATTAATTTCGTCTTAACAAAGGTCCAAATTGAAGAATCTCAAAGACACACTTCCAACTTCTCAAAAATGGAAATCTTCAATTCTTCAAAGCTAAGGAAAATTGTCTCCAAAACTCAGAGTCCAAAAATAAGATACTTGATAATGAAAAAAGCTCTAAGATAGATGATAGATAAGATGATATCCTAAACTTAATGTTCAAAAACATATTTATAGTCGCCAATAATATGCTGCGAAGGACCATTCGATGCAGTAAGTCGGGATCGCTGATCAACTTGACAATCCGCCCTTTGGTCAGTTTCATTGCCTTTTTGCTTTGGCCTTCAGCATCCTCAAGTTCTGTAACTTTGGGGGATCCAACACTGCATTGCGGAACCACTCGGCGACACGCCGACTAAACATTTCTATGGCCGACTTAATTTTCTCCTTCAGGGCTTGGTACACTGGAACTTTAGGTGAGGTAGTGGCCATTCGGCGATTGGCCAAAGGGACTTGGCGATTACCAGGCCTTCATTTCTTCGTTCTTTCAGCTCGCTTTGTTCCTTTTTTGTAGCTTAGTGTCCATGATTAGTTCCTCAGTCCAAATACCTAGAAATCAAGAGTTTTACGTCAGTTATTGACACAAAATAAGCATTTAAGGACAATAAATTTATACAAATAAAGCTCAAATGAGTCCAAATATAGGACTCATCAACACCCCAAATTAAACTTTTGCTTGTCTTCAAGTAAAACTCAAGTTCAGCAGTTCAAAAAGGATGTCTCAAACAGTGCTACACAAGACTCAATCATGAATGCACACAACAAGACTTAAATTACTCATGCAAGGATCAACTATGTAATCAAAGACTCAAGTTGTGACTCACCATTATCAAAGATTCTCAAGCTCACAATACTTGCTTCAAATGTAAGTTCAAGCTCAACAAAGGTACTCAAATGCCCTCACTCAAAGAATGATTCCATATTCACAAACAATGGTTCACCAATTTGTAGCTTTGGAATCATGATCAACACTCACACTCCCAAAGATGAACACATGCATGAGTCTACCCATAGGTTTGCCCTTATTTTCCAATCAACACTTGTTTTAGCTCACTCCAGATTAAAAATGTTTTTTCAAGTCTTGTAATGGGGCTTAGTGTAAAGGTATGGTCATTTAGGCTCAGTGGCTGCTATCCTCATGAAATGTGGTGTGAACAACACTTCCTTCCCTTTTCCTCATCATTTTCCAATTCACCCCATTATTCATTTTCAATGAAACTTTGGACACCTCATTTCTTTTTGCAACTTAATTTCAAAACGTTTTCATTCTTTTTCTTTTTCATTCTTCTTTTCTATTTCTCTTTTTTTGTATGGAGGGGTTCCATATTTTTCACAACCATGGATCAAGGGGGACTTCTTTGCATTTCTTGATTTACCTTCTCTTTTCAGCACACCCCCAACTTAGGCTTTTGGCCTAAGTTGGTTATTCAAACCAACCACATCTCATGACGATTAAGGGTGAAGGGATAAAGAAAGGTCACAATTGCATCAAGTTTCTTCCAAGAAAAAGGGTAAGACTCAAAGAGTGCTCAAACATAGATCACACACTCACAAGGTAGGCCACAAAATAGGCATAATGTTACATTGTTTCACTCTTTAAAATTGTTGTCTAAGATCATTTCAAGAGCGCACATCACTTGGTCAACCATACCAACGGGTAAATTCTATGTGTCATCACACATGGTTCACGGTAAGCTCATCACATAAGGCATTGGCACAAAATATCAAACAAGACTCCACACTTTCTTTAGTGTGCAATGATCATCAAAAGAGAATCATTCAATAACTGGCTAGTCACAACGAGATGCAAAAAGTTCACATATTGTCTATGCAACATCATTTCGCCTCATCGTAGCCACACATTCATGTTTGTTCGATTGAGAGCACCATTTAATTCATCGGTATTGAACAAGACCGATACTCAAATTTGCACAAGAACAACCACAATTAAACACAATCAAGAGGTGGCATAATTTTTCAAAAGGGTCAAAAAATCATTTGCATTCAAAATAAGGAGCCACAAGCTCAAACATCCACAAAAATAGTGTCACAACACAAAAAAGTATCACAAAACCCAATATATACAGAAAATAACATCAAAACAAGAGGTAGGTATGGAAATACCTCACCCCACCAAAAACAAAAAACAATTTGTCCTCAAATGCGTTAAAAATATCTAAAAAGTAAATAAAGATAGACAGAGAGGGAGGTAAAGAGGGATCCTGTCTACATAATCACTCCATCTGTTGAGGCATCCGTGCCCTGTACAACACTCTGATCTTGGGCAGCAGTTCCCAGAGTCACCTCAGAAGTATCCACTCCACTGGACTCACCCATGGTAGTGTCTCTCAGAGAAATCTGGCGCGTAGTCTCAAACATCACATCCTCAAGATCAGCCAGATCATAATAAACCTCAGTATCCCGCACATCTATCTGCCCCTCTTCAGTCTCTGCCTCCGACTCAACAGTTGTCATATCATCCCGATGTACGTCTTCGGTAGTAGCTGGAGGAATCTCAGAAGCCTCTAGGCATCTACATCATCTGCTGCCTCCAATAGTGCAATGAAGGCATCTACTCGATTTGGTCAAATTTGTCCATTTGATGACTTTTGCCCTTTATAATGACGTCAACCGCTCTATCATTGGGCAAATTACGTCATTTGACACAAATGAGAGTTACTTAGACTTCAACCGACTAGACCCAACAACATTTAAGCAACACCCCACACTTTTAATCAATTTAAGGCATAAAATCTAGGGAAAATCAACAATAAAGGCACTCTAGGCATTATATTCGAATTAAAATAGGCACACACAAACACATTTGCAAATCAGAGAGGCCCAGCGCATATGACTAAGATAAAGATCATTGCATAACAGTAAGAATTGCTAAATATAAGTTCGGGGTTCGGAAAACCAACCTTAGAAGTCGAATACGAGAAGTTGTAAAGCTAGGCGGCAACGAATCCAACTCCGAACACCCAATGACAACTAGAAAGTGATAATAACGTGAAGTAAGGGGAAAATATAGTTCGGGTGTGAGTTTGGGAAGTTCAAAAGTGAGAGAAAGTGAAAGATTTTGAACTTTTGGCCTTTAAAAACCATCCAATTCTCGCCCATTCGGCGACATTAGTCTTGATCGCCGACCCACTCGGTGACACGCCGAGTGGGTACTTACCTCGTCAAGTTTTACAGGACCTCCAGTTAAACAGGGGATCCAAACGGCGGACAAAATTGTTATCGCCGACCTGGTCGGCGATTCGCCAATCTTTTCCTGGGTTCGCCGAGTTTTACAGACTCTAATTTCAAAATTCCTTGAGTCCAACAACAGTCCAAGTTGGTCGCCGACTGGACTTTTAGCTCGCCAACCTGCACTTTTCAAACACATTCTACACTTTGACTTGCCAAATCAACACACGATTATTTCTAAAACAAAAATAAATGATAAAACTTTAGGTTTCCTCCCAAGAAGCACCTTAGTTAACATCGTGGCATGACGCAAGTCCCTACTTAGGTTTGGTTTGCCTTAGTGTCACAAGGCAACCCCTTTTTCGGTTTTGGGTAGAGACAAGACAACACTTGGTTCAATTGGGACTTTAGTAGCTGAATGAACATTGAATGAGAAGTTGTCATCTAATTCAGCATTAAGACATTCTCTTTTATTTCCTTCAACACTCTATCGTGCTCTTTGTCTTTGTGTAGAATGAGTGAGAGGACCTCTTCAATTTGCCCACCTTCTTTCTTCTTCGTCCTTCGACGCTCGTGAGGAGGGATATACATGTCCTTCTTTTTGGACATTAACTCCAATTCCATGACTTTATTGGCCAAGACATCTAGCTGAGTCAACAATGTGGCCAATTCTTGGTCTTTATCTATCTCCTTGTTAGTCCTAGCCATGCAATTAAGGAGATGGGCTGCTGTTTCATAGGGTTGTTGTGAAAAACAACCCGAAAAGAGTTGATCAGCCACTCTTCTATCTTCAGGACCAAGCCCTCTGTAGAGCATTCTAGAAGCATCATATCTGGAATTTCATGAGTTGGGCATTGCAGCAGTAGTGACTTAAATCTCAGCCACAACTCATGGATTGGCTCACAGTCCAATGGTCTGAAACTTAGGATGTTATCCCTAAGAATCATCATCCTTAAAGGAAAGTGGTCCATTTGGTCACCGTTGCTACAAGATGTATATTCAATTCCTCTGCTCAACAAAAAACACACAAACCAAAACTAAAAGTAAGTAGATTCAACTATAACTAAGAAGAACAAAATTCAACTTAACTAAAGAATCTTAACCAACACCACTCCCTAGCAGCGTCGCCATTTTGATCGAATAATGCTATCAAAGACACTTAATCCAGTTCTAAGAGTGAACGGTCGTTAGTCAGTATATAACCCAACCAATTGGGTTGGGATCGTTCCCTCATGGAGTGGTACGTGATTAATATTCAATAGGAAAATATGAATATATTCTAATCAGCCATAGGAATAAACATTTACGAACAAAAACATACTATAAATCAGGGGTTGACACGAATGTCAAATAACAAAGGGGGTTTTGATTTTAACTATCAGCTACAACAACAACAAATAACACACACTAACAATAATGAGACAGGTTCTTGGGATGTGATTCGATTATAGGCTAATATGGACAAATGGGTAATCACAACTGTTAGAAAATAGTTGTAAATCAGTGAATAAGCTAGACTATAGTGGGGATAAACTTTTTCTAGAAAAATTTACCTCGAATCAAGTTGGTATCTCTCAAACACCAACAAGCATGCAAATAAGAACAGCCTACGCTTTAGTCCATTCACTCTCTCGAGCTGAATGTGTAGAAAAGGGCTAAGGATTCACTCTCTCGAGATGAACCCATGACAACCCAATACCCACAGATCATCGAGTCAGTAATCTTGGTTTTAAAACCTGTCTCTCAAGCAAGCCAAAAACACAAAGGTAGAACTGTATTTGCAACTATGATTCTTTAAATTGAACCACAATTACTGATGGAAATCACTTCTAAACAACATTTAAACTAACAATCAGCAATACTCACAAGCTAAATCAGCCCATAATCACACCCCAAGAGTTGGGTTTTTCGCTAGACCTCATACAAAGATAAAAATAGTTACCAAACTGAGTTTCAATCAACTGGGTAAGATTAATTTCGTCTTAACAAAGGTCCAAATTGAATAATCTCAAAGACCCATTTCCAATTTTTCAAAAATGGAAATCTTCAATTCTTCAAAGCTAAGGAAAAATGTCTCCAAAACTGAGAGTCCAAAAATAAGATACTTGATAATGAGAAAAGCTCTAAGATGGATGATAGATAAGATGAGATTCTAAACTTAATGTTCAAAAATGTATTTATAGTCGCCAAAAATATGTCGAAGGACCATTCGACGCAGTAAGTCGGGATCGCCAATCAGCTCGGCAATCCGCCCTTTGGTCAGTTTCATTGCCATTTTTTTGTGGCCTTCAGCATCCTCAAGTTCTGTAACTTTAGGTGATCCAATACTGCATCGCGGAACCACTCGGCGGCATGCCGACTACTCCTTTCTCTCACCAACTTGAATTTCTCCTTCAGGGTTTGGCACACTAGAACTTTAGGCGAGGTTGTGGTCATTCGGCGACTCGCCAAAGGGACTTGGCGATCACCAGGCCTTCATTTCTTCATTTTTTCAACTCGCTTTGTTCCTTTTTCCAGGTTAGTGTCCATGCTTAGTTCCTCAGTCCAAATACCTGGAAATCAAGAGTTTTACGTCAGTTATTGGCATAAGATGAGCATTTGAGGACACTAAATCTATCCAAATGAGTCCAAATCTAGGACTCAATAGTACTCATCTGTAAACTCAACATAACAAGTGATATATTAAAACACACTTTAGCACTATTGGGAGATTCTCCAATTGACAACCATCACTATGAGTTAAGTGATGATACATCATCTCGCCCACGTTGCCAGAACTATCCTATACTATGTCTGGGTATAGAACCTCTTTACTAAGTGGATCCACTAAGATCTACCTGAAGGCACTATGAATTCATCTAAAAAGTATAATATTGTACCCATGTTGGCAAGATATTTAGTTTGAAGGTTGTGAGTTGTCTAAACTCTCCCACATATCAGTGCTCAATAATACTCCTGATAATATATATACTCATGCTCAAATGTATAAAAATTGATCTTTCTCTGGTTTGAGATAAATGCTCAAACTATCCTCTTAAAAGAGGTATCTACTATAAAATATCTCTAAACTCAATTCTCATTAAGGAAACAATGTTTCTCTTTGCTCAAAGTAAATATACTTTCTCTGGGTTTAGATAATTACTCGAAAAGGCCTCTTTAACAGGTAACTGCTCTGTACTCAATATTTCTGAAAGCTCTTTTACTTTTCTCAATATAATGCTCTCTTTCTTCTTGTAAAAATGAAAATATTTGGGAAATACATAGTTCCTTTATACTTTTGCTCATTTCTTGGTTAAAAATCTTTCTCAAACTCCTTTTACTTTCTTAAACACTTTGTTTAAAACAAAAATGTTGGCTTTAAAAGATTCTCAAAATAATGGTTAATGCTGAAATATAGACATGAACAACTCAACTCAAGGATCTCAATAACAATATAAAAAAACTCAAAACTCAAAACTCAACGATACTACTCATCTCAAGAATACTCAAATAATAGGGCTCATGCTGAAATATAGACATGAACGAATCAACTCGAGAATCTCAATAATTAGGAATAGAACTTCAAAAAGTATCAAGAACTTAGAACTCAACATCAACTCATCTCAAGAATACTCAAATCTAATGATAGAACCCTTGATAGCTTTATATACTTGGAAGAACAAAGTTCTTGGCGAAATCGATGAAATTTGAAGAACGCTTGAAACCCTAGCTTTTCTCCTCATGGTACCTTGGTCTAATAATATGAGGTGTTAATGAATGCAAAAGAATTGATTAACACTTTCTAAGCCCTTAACTAGGTGAAAATGTCGTGGTTGAGGCTTAGATAAAGCATTAAAATGACATTGGGAGAATACCAAAATGACCCCAGCTTAAAAATTGTCGGAGTGCCTTAAAATAAAGTTTCACGGACTTTTTAGGGCTCCACGGTCCGTGAAACACTTCACTGGCGATATAGCCATCCGTGAAATTTCGACTGTCTGACAGTTTCTTACTAAAACAAGCATAACTTTTTAGTCCGAACTTGAAATGGAGAAAACTTGGTGGAGTTCGAAAGAGGACTTGTAGAACTTTAATTTGATAGGTCCTGGGCTACTTAATTTCTTATGCTCTGGGAGATATGGTCATTTGAAGTTGACCCAAGTAAAATCTCATATTGAAACTCAAATAGTAAGAAAGTTTTCAACTGAACTTTGTCCTAGGGGATTTTAGTGACCTTAATTCATATCCAAAATCATTCCCACATTTAAAGAATTGACCTTAAACTTATAGCTGGCGAGTGACCTGTAAGGACTTCTAAATAGGACATATAAGTCACCATAGGCAGTCTTGGGTCCCGTCCAGGTTACTAAATTTTTGGCCGCCGTGGACGGTTGGGCTACCTCCCCTAAATGGGATGTAGACCCCTAAATGGATGGTTTAGGGTTACGTGAAGGGTCCATAGTCCATTTTGAGTTCGTGGACTTGCTCGTTAGCCCTCTTTAGCCTTTCTTGATGTTTAAGGTGTTACACGAATGATTAAAATTTTAACAGTATAGTTGCGAGGTTTTATTAGAATGATTAGATTCTTAGTTTTGAAATTTTTGGGGTGTTACATTATATAATATTTTCAAAGTATCACTATAAAAATACTATATAGGCCGAAAGTACTAATTTTGATATTTTTTCTTTTTATTTTATTTGTTATGAAAACAGAGGAAAGGATTGTTTTAAATGGAGCAGAACATTCAGGGGACATGTCTTGATGATAAAATGTGCACTTATTTGAGAAGATACAAACGATGTTATTGCACAAAACCATGTTTTTTTAATAATTATCTATAATAATTTAGTATATTTCTAAGTTATGTGTTTAACTATAAGGGTTAACGAATATATATATATATATATAGTTAATTAGCCTCTAACCTAATATATATTTTGATGATATATTATGGAATAGCATTTTGGAGCTTCTGGAACTACATTCCACCTTTTTGGGTGTGTTCCAAACCAACGAAAATAAGTGGGTTGCATACTTATTTTATTTTATTCGATAGGTATTTAAAAGAATATTATTCTAATGTATTTTTATATAATCTAGATAGATACTAATGGAATTGAGGTTGGGTCCGGGTAGGTGTGTCGATTGGGGATACAAGGTTGAAGTGAGGATGAGGTGTGTTGGAGGGTGAGTGTCACAACCCGAGCCTACACCCTGGATGTGGCCAGCACTCAAGAACAATTGTTGGTCCCCAAGTGAACACTCATCCTGGCTGGCTACAAGCGGAAGACTAACTCAAGCATGAATAAGGTTAAAACTGAATTAAATTCATTGAACTCCAATAGTGAACTGTAAGTAAGTTTGAACAATACTCAAAAGAAAGTAAATACAGAAAAATCTTCAACTATGTCTATCTATGAAGCCACTACTATTACCGAAAGATATCGGGACAAGACCCACAACATCTCAACATATTGGCCTACATGCGGATACATGTTTTCAAGATCCTCAACACGCGTTTCGTTGAGGTCATGTGATATTCTAGTCAACTTTGGTGAGCCTTCTTATAATCCGGAGGACTTTACCTTTACCTTACAGTTAGTAGTTTTGAGATGTTGTGGGTCTTGTCCCGTTATCTTTCTGTAATAGTAGAGGCTTCATGTATCCGCATGGCTCAGTACATGGAATGTATGAGCATGTAAGGTGAATTCTTAAGAATAAACATAAGCTTGAACTCGATAAAAAGGAAACATACTTGCCTCTTCTCAACTCACTCAACTAAACTCAACTCAAGAATAAGATACTCAACTCAAAGATATGATACTCAACTCAAGATACTCAAGGATAAAGCAACAAAAAAAGATGCAATATATGGAAAACTTTTAAAACAATAGATAACAATTAAATGTATTGAAGAATACAATGATAACTTAGTTTGTATATAAAAATACAATATAACTCTGTGAGAGATTCTCTAACCAACAACCATCACTATGAGCAATGTGATGATACATTATCTCGCCCACGCTGCCAGAACTATCCTATACTTTGCCACGGTATAGAACCGACTTCTAAATGGATCCACAAGTATATGCTAAAAACATTAAGGAATCATCTAAAAAGTATGATCCTTTCTACCCACGTTGTCTACATGGTTTATGGGGGCTGTGCATTGTATGAACTCTCTAACATATCGGTGCTCAATACTACACCCAAAATATAACTAGCTCATATGTTTAAAAACATAACTCTTTCTGTGTTTTGAGATTATTACTTAAAAATCATTCTCTTAAAAGAGATGGTACTCAAACATGCTCAAAACTCTTTTAGAAATCTCAGTTTCCTCTCATATTAAATGTAAAAACATTTACTCTTAGGAATACTTAGTTCCAAATATCATTTTAATGAAAATGAACTCAGCTCTACTATTCCTCAACTCAGTGCTCAATTTTTTAAAATAAGTTTCAAAACAATTTGTAAAAAGACTTCATAAAATAGGATTCATGCTGAATCATGGACGTGAACAACTCAATTCAAGGTTTTAATAACCATGTATAGAACTCAATACTTGGAACTCAACAACTCTAGAACTCATGAAGGCAATGATACTACTCATCTCAAGAATGCTTGACTCAGAGGGTTCATGCGGAATTATGGGCATGAACTACTCAACTCAAGGACTCAATGATACCTCTCATCTCAAGACTGCTCAATTCATAGGGTTCATGCAGAATTATGGGCATGAACTACTCAACTCAAACACCTTAATGGGTAACATGTACTAGCCCCATGATTAGGAATGTAATCCCAAAATGATAAGGAACTCAATACTAGAGACTTAGAACTTGAAGATACTACTCCTCTCAAAGATACTCAACTGATGGATTACATGCGGAATTTATGGGAATGAACGACTTGAATCAAGGGTCTAAATAACAATATGGAACTCATGTCTACGACTCTTCTCAGTCTCATACTTATTTCCTCAAAACTTAGTTTGAAACTCAAGTGTTGGCTTTGAAAAACCTCTCAAGATTTATAACTCAAAATAGGGTTCATGCTGAATTATGGATATTAACAAATCAACTCAAGGATCTCAATAAAAATATAGAAACTCAATAATTAGGAATAGAATTTTTAAAAGAAACATGAACTGAAGAACTCAAAATTAACTTATCTCAAGAATACTCAAATCTAGGGGTATAATTCTAGATTTCTCTTTTACTGATTTGAAAGTTGATGTAGGGTGTGAGGACGAACTAGTGCAAGACTATGATAGCCTTACATACCTAGAAGAACAAGGTTCTTGAAGAATCTTGAAGAAGAACTTGATAAGAAACCTTGAAACCCTAGATTGAAGGTAAACGATCAAAAAAACATTTCTTGAGATTCTTGAATTAGTTTCTTGAAATCTCTATGGACAAGAATTATGATTTTCATTAGTGATCATAATTGTATGGAGTAATTTGAGTTGAAAAAATAGAATTATTGGAGAAAGACTTACCTTGAAGAATCTTGAAAAAGATTGAAAGAATCTTGAATGGAGTCTTCTACTTTGATTTTTTTCTTATGGTTTTTCTCTAGGTTTTGAGAGAGAAGAGATTGATGGATTAAAATATGAAAATTTGATTGTTTTGAGTCTTTTATTAGTGAAGAAATTCGTTTAGGGTTTTCTTTGAGGTAAAGAGACAAAAAAGACCCTTCTATAATGTTTTTTCGTCAGCTAATTCGTAACAACACTATATCAAGTTACTAGAATGGTCATAACTTTTTACACAAAAATTTGATTGGTGCAAAATTGGTGGTGCTGAAAAGTTGATTCAAATACCTTTAATTTGATAGATTATGGGTCACGTAACTCTTTATAGTCTAAGAGATATGATCGTTTGAAGTCGACCCAAGTAGAATCTTACATCAAATCTTAATCAATAAGGAAACTTCAAGAACTCATCAAGAAATTAAATTTCTCAATATTTATGGATAGATTCGCAAAAGAAACTTATGATTGGCGTGTGGGTGAATGAACCCAATACTATGGAAACTTATACACCTCAAAGAACTAGGTTCTTGGCGAAATCTTGAATTTCTTGAACGAACGCTTGAAACTTTGAAATTTTTCTCCTCTTGAATCTTCCCCCTAAAACCCTAAATGCTTTTGGGGATGAATGAAACTGATTCTAGTCAGTTTAGACCCTTAATTGGGTTTAATTTGCATTTAGAATAAGTTGGGGTAAGGAAACGACTAAAATACCCTCCTATTTTTGGGTTACTTTCCTTAAATGGACAACCTGACTTCAAAAAAGGCATATCTCCCGCATACGAGCTCGAAAATTAGCAAACTCGGTGGCAGTGTAAAGAGAACTCAGAGATCTTTCATTTGATATCTTATGGGTCTCCTAACTCATCCTGTACTAAAAGTTATAGTCGTTTTAAGTTGACCCAAAACTTAGAAGAACCTAGGAATGACTTGAATGAATTCTCTTTAATTCTCTTTGGAACTCAAGTTGCTATATCTAGTGACCTGACCTTAATACTTAAGAAATTCTAAATTACTTGGTAAACTCCTACTCACCACGAAGGATAGTTCGAGTCTTAGTTCAAAACTTTTCTGGGGTTTTACAATATCTTCCCCTTGGGATCATTCGTCCTCAAATGACGGCTGGACTGGGTATGGAACAAGGTTACTCTTTTCATCTATGCCATACCAACTAGAATTTTCCCGCATTACTATTCGGAACCAACTAAGGGCTCTCATTTAGATATTTCTCATAGTAAAGCCTAATTCTCCTCTTCCTCCTCATTAATAACC
The DNA here is from genome assembly GCA_036250505.1 of Solanum acaule. NCBI lineage: Eukaryota > Viridiplantae > Streptophyta > Magnoliopsida > Solanales > Solanaceae > Solanum > Solanum acaule. The sequence goes on from JAJOOR010010989.1 coordinate 17,327, forward strand.
TTATATGGAATCATCACACCATCATTATCATGATAAGAACATTAACCTTCTTCTTCTAACATCACTCCACTAATAAAAGGACCTCCGAAAAGATATCTCCCTTACTTCGTTGGAACTCATAACTAACTTATTCTCGAACACTTGACTTGACTTCTCATCCTGTCATCTCCCCCTTAGGTCTAAAGCAGACATTTGAAGGCTATGGACTCCTTCCAACATATCTAACTAATCTACATCCTCTTTTACTCTAACACTCGGGAGAATCTTATCTCATGATTATCGAACTCCTCATAAGCAAGTACTAAGAATTATTTCTATCATTTCAAATTAAAAAGGAAGACAAGATTGTTCATTTTAATTCCAGTTCAAAATTATTTGAAGATAATATTGCTTTACTTACTACTCAGCATATTAAAATTATGATCAAACAACAAAATTATGCTAACATTTATATGAGCATATTAGGAGAACAATTACTTCTGTTCCTGATACTGTTGATAAACTACTTTCTAGATTCAATTCCAATTCTAAAGGAAAAGAGAAACTAGTCAATACCAGTATCCAACCTCCCCCGGAGATCGGTGATTTCAAGTTAAAAGACTTTTCGCATCTGGAAAGTCTCTTAGAAAAGAAATACAAAGGCTTTAGTCAGAAGCCTTTAGGGGTTGACAATCTTTCAGGAGGAGAAGCAGTTATAAAGAAGAGTTTTCTGATGATATTAATAAAATCTCAGAAAATTATGCAAGTTATAAAAAAGAGTTTTCTGATGAAATTAATAAAATCTCAGAAAAATATGCAAGAAAACCGGTCCAAAGGATGTACTACTATCCTAGGCCTACTCCTCAGGATGTGCTCTTGGAAGAGCATGAACATATTATAACTAATAGTTATAATGGAAAGGAAATCTATGAATGGAACATAAATGGTTATAAAGATAGACAGATTTATATAATTGTACATAGAATGCTTATGTACAGCACTATCTGTAAGGCTAAGAAGAATAGTGATAAAACTATTGCTGATATGATAACAGCAGGATTTACTGGCCAACTAAAAGGCTGGTGGGATAATTATTTAAACCAAGAACAAAGGGATAAGATCCTCCAGGCTGTAAAACAAGAAGGAGAACAGGATCTCACCCAAAATGTTGTGTATACCCTTGTTCTTAGTATTATAGAATATTTCTCAGGAAGATGGTCAGATAATAGCGAGACAATAAGAGCATTGCTCCAAAACCTTAGGTGCAAGACTCTCACATCTTTTAGATTCTATAAAGATGTTTTTCTTAGAAGAGTTAAGGAGTTTCCAGAGTGTAATAGCACTCATTGGAAATCTAAGTTTATAGATGGATTACCGGCTCTATTTGCCGAAAGAGTTAGGAAAACTCTTAGAGGAGATAGTCATAGTATTAACTATGACGATTATACCTATGGAAAACTCATAAGTTCTTGCATACAAGAAGGACTTTCTTTATGCAATAAAATCAAGTTGAATCCACAGATTAAAAGGCATCGTCTTAATGAAAGACGACAATTGGAAGAATTCTGTAAACAATTCGCTTTGGATATCCCTATAGCAAGTTCCAAAGATAAGAAGCATTCTTCTAAGAACAAATCTTCCAAAAATGATTATAAAGAATGGAAAAAAAGAAAAATTGAGAAGACATAAAGGAGAGCTGAACCTTATAAGGAAAAGAAAAGATTTTACAAATCTAAATAAAAATTTGACAAAACAGATACTTGCCACAAGTGTGGAAGATTTGGTCATATTTCTAAAGATTGCACAGTCAAGGAAAGGATCAAAAACCTTGATATTCATGATAATATCAAAGAATATATTTGCAAAATCATGCTTAATTCTGATTCAGGAAAATCAGAAACAGGGTATAACAGTCATGAGGAATCCTCTACGAGTGAAGATCTTAAAGCCCTTCACCAGGAAGATTATATGTCTTCAAATGATGATTGTTAGCCTTGCCAACAAGGACTAAATTGCAAAAATGAGAGGGGAAGAAAATGATCTTTATAAGATCTATTCCAGTTCAAGGAATTGAGCATCAATGTCATTGATAATGACTAAGTCATGGAGCCCTTAAAAATTGTAAAAGATTCGGAAATAAGAGCTCAGATTATTGATAAAATCAGAAATACTTCCACATCTAAAAATCATATTACTGAGGATATCCCTACCAAAGAAGGTTCATACACCATGGCGGAAGTCAAGAATCTCCTGTTAGAAAGAAGGAAACTTATAAGTTCTCCTACTACTATCAGTGATCTGAAGTAAGAGATTAATAATCTCAAAGAGGACATTCATCGTTTAAAAGAAAAGAATGTCACTATAGAAATTAGACTTGATAATATCGAAAGTCTAAAGGAGCTGGGTAATAACTCAGAGTCATCTTCTTATGAAGAGGATAATGAAGATCTTGATTGTCTAAAAACCCTTAATTTTTGAAATAAAACAGAAGATTTTTACAAAGCTTAAAAGCTTTCACTACCCAAAAGTTTTATACTAAGATTACTCTTCATATAGATTATAACTACAAAAAAGAATTTACTGCTCTTATAGACAGTGCTACTGATTTAAATTACATTAAAGGACTTATTCCTTCAAGATATTTTCATAAAACTACACATAGCCTCATATCAACAAATGGTAGAAAAACTGGAATTGTATATAAATTGCCCAAAGCTTTCATATGCAAAGGAAAAAATTGTATTCCTCAAAGTTTTGTCTTAGTAAAAGATATTACTAACCAAATTATTTTGGGAGTTCTTTTATAAATGATATTTTTCCCCTTACTTATTGGGATACTAAAAAAATCATTGGAAATTGGAATGAAAAACCTTTTATATTAGAGTTCATTACAAAACCTTTTACGACAATGATAAATGAATTATCTTCAAAATTGATTTTAAAAATTAATCAAGTCAGTTTTATAGAAGGAGAAATTAATAGCATTGAGATAGACAATATTCTTCAAAATCCTAAATTGCAGGATAAGATTGCCAATTAAAAAAATCAGTCTCCTTAAATATTTGTGGGGATCATGCAAATGCTTTCTGGAATAGAAAAAAGAATGTTGTTAGCCTTCCTTATGAGGATAACTTTATTGAGGATAATATTCCTACAAAAGCAAGACCTTGCCAGATGAACTCAAATTATCTGGAATTATGCAAGAAAGAAATTAACTCCTTGCTCCAAAATGGCATTATAAGGCATTCTAAATCTCTGTGGTCTTGTACGGCTTTTTATGTTAATAAACATGCTGAACAGGAAAGAGGTGCGCCCAGGTTGGTAATTAATTATAAGCCTCTTAATAAAGCCTTAAAATGGATTAGGTACCCTATCCCCAATAAGAATGACTTATTGGATAGAGTTTATGATGCAATTATATTCTCGAAATTTGATTTAAAATCAAGATACTTGAAGATTCAGATAGCTGCGTCAGATAGATTTAAAACAACTTTTAATGTCCCTATGAGACAGTATGAATGGAACGTTATGCCATTTGATTTAAATAACGCTCCCACTGAATTTCAAAAAATCATGAATGATGTTTCCATGCCTTACAGTAATTTCATAATAGTTTATATTGATGATATTCTTGTATTTTCCAAAAAATGTGGAAACTCATTTTAAACACCTTGATATGTTTAAAAAAATTATTATCCAAAATGTCTTGGTAATATCCTGCCCCAAAATGGCTTTGTTTCAAACAAATGTTAGTTTTTTGGGTCATAATATTAAAAGGGGTAACATTATCCCAATTAATAGAAGTATTGAATTTGCATCCAAATTCACTGATATTTTGACTAATAAAACTCAGTTACAGAGATTTCTTGAAAGTCTTAACTATGTTTCTCCTTTTATAAAGGATTTAGTCAAGGATACTGCTATTAGGTATGACAGCTAAAAAATAATCCTAAAGCCTAGTCTAATAAACATTCTAAAGCAGTTAAAAGGATTAAAACAAAGGTTCATAACCTTCCCTCTCTTAATTTAGCCAACCCAAATTGGGAAAAATGGTTGAGACAGATGCTTCGGACATAGAATAAGGACGTATCCTAACCCAATATTGACCAGCTAATTAACGCCATTATATTATTTAGTTCTATTTGTGCAAATGGAATGATGCTCATAAAAATTACTCCACTATAGGAAAAGAGATTTTGGCAATAGTTAAAAGTGTTTTAAAGTTCCAAGGTGATCTTCACAACCATAAGTTTTTGATAAAAACTGACTGCCAAACAGCTATATTCATGTTTAATAAAGATTGTAAGCATAATGTTTTGTAAACAAATGTTTGCAAGATGACAAGCTTTATTCGCACCATTTGATTTTGATATCCATTATAAAAAAGGTTCGGATAATAGTTTGCCTAATTTTCTTATGAGAGAATACTTAAACTAATCTTTGTTTTTTTATAACAGGATGAGACCTTCGTGGTGTCCACCCTCAAGGAGGGGAAGAGGAAGAACATGAACTGGACGAGGTAATATCCTCGCTCAAATGGGAAACCAAATATTGGTAGTAGCAAATATTGGTTCTACAAGTGGTCTTAATACAGTTCATCCAATGTACAAGGAATTCTTGGATTTTATGCAATCCAAGCAAGGAAAGGATAATAGTCCTCCATCATATTCCACAGTTCTCACAGAAGAAGAGAGCACAAAATATTTGGTCAAAATGGTAAGAAAGAAGTTATACTTCTTCTAGAACATAGTGATTTGCAATGGAAAAATGACCCATGGCAAATAATGTCCAGGTATCTGGATTCAGTTTCTTATACCACATCTGCTTATAAATACAGGATGCATTATGAGATAATACTCTCAGCAACAGGGTCTGGTGAATTCTACCATTTTTACCCAGCCAATACAAAAAAAGTTTATAACTTTTCAAAAATTATTATAAAACGAGTAATGGCTCTAGAATAATGGGGAATGAGCCCCTTAAAAGAAAGGGATTATATCCATCCAAAGCAAAAGATAGAAGTAAAATACAATTACTGGGACTATATGAATAGCTTTAATAAAGCTTTATTATATGAAAATGCTAATAAAAAGCATTCTCGGTTTATAAAAATATGCTCTCATGTTTTTAACCAACCTATTCCAAATTGGTTTTGCCAATGGTGGACTTTATATGTTTTCTCAGTAAAGATTTTACCAGAAAAGTACAATAGATTATATTCTGAATGGGTGGATGTCACCCCTTAACTCAGGAGTTTAGAACAAGATAATATATTCTTCAAGGGTATGTCCTTAATGTACTTATTTATAGAATTCTTAATCCTATGGATTATGAGATGGTCTATAGAGGTTGATAATACCTCTGAAGGATTTCCTTTTATACAAAATTTTGGAACAAATTAATACAAAAAGACCTTGAAGGAAAAATTCATGGTCAAGAGATCATAGATTTAATAAATACAATCATGGCAAATATCAAAATTCAGAAAGATCAAAACCACAGGTAAATGATCTAAGTACATTCAAACAGATTGCCAGAAAGCTTCAGATAAAGAAAGGAATAATATCCAAATTAAAATCCATAGCCATAAATATGGAGGAAGTAAAAGGATATTTACTTAAAAATTACGATATAGATATAAAGGATGATATATCCATGTCCTCAGCTATCCACACCAATGATGATGAAGAATCATGCATGGCAGGAGAAGCACAGAGTGCTAATAGCAATGAAGAGATTGACATCGATACTCTTCTCCAAAGACTCCAAGACCAAGTGGAAGAATCTTCCAGCAACACCGCCTGCAAAGAAAAAGGAAAGGTGTAAGGCAAGAAGGCCCCACAAATTAAATAATTGGGGTAATAAGTCAAATAAACATTAATAAAGCAAGCTAGGATAATATGTCGGCCATATATCGTAGTGGAAAGACCACGTCTATTTGTCGGTCTTATCCTTTTATTATTGGCCATTGTAAATTGTGTGGGCCGCCTTATCTTATCGTTTTAGATTTCTTGACCTCTATATAAAGAGGCAAAACTTTCTTTAGTGAGGCAGGTATTAGAACCCCTCTCTCTCTCTCTCTCTAATACTAATTTCTTTGAAAATTTTTGAGTTTGAATAAAATAAAAAGCATTTAGCTTGGTTTGTATATCATCCTATCTGGAGTTCTACTCTAGGTACTATTTAATTTTTATTTTTATTTATGTGGTTAGCCTAAATAATAGGCTAGAAACTTTGTGTTGAACTATAACATACTAGGTTACTTTAAGAAATGGCGATTATGTCTATTGTTGAAACATATTGAACAGTTATACTAAAGTCAAGTCTAAGTGATCTAGGCAGGTTCTTGAAAGGCTGTCGAAGGAATCTGTTGGATTACCCGTTAGCCAGGAGGCTGTTAGGGCAGACCCGGATAGTAGAAGCTTTCATTAATTATTGCTGGGATGTTTTTATTTGTAAATGCACCTTGAGTAAAAACTGAATGATCTGTTGAAACTCTTACACACTTTCAATCCTATGTGTAATATAATTGATTTTAAAAATGAAACTATTCTTTTAGAAACTAATTTTGGTAAATCTAAGGTTGTTACCAGATGACCTATCTAGTGGGAAGAAATTGATTTCCCACAAGAATGGGTTATTGAAGGTGCAGCCCAACCAAAAGATAATATTAATGATGAGGTTTCGGAAATTGAACAATTTAATGATGGAACTGTTAAGATTAAATTTTCTGATCTAATAGCTATGCATAATAGAATTGATAATCATATCATGTCTTCTAGACTTTCTAGATATAACTCTTCTTATATCTCTCCTATTGATTATATTGTTCAGGCTCCCTCTAGAGCATCTACTTCTCAGAATAGAGAAAATTATAGATGTGACAATATTAAAATTGATAAGGATAATATTGCTAGGCCTATGCCCAGGCCCAGTTCTGACTTAGATATAACTGAGTCTAAAGTGAATTTTCTAGATGGATTTTCCACATAAATATTGGTTTATGATGACTAATAAACAAATTGATTTTAGTCCGGGTTCACCGGCAAGAGAAAATATTTCTAAAGAATTCTTGAAATCTAGATGGAAACCTTTCAGAAAATGGTTCTTTAAGAATTTTAATAAAGAAGAACAAATCGGTTTTCAAGAAGAGTTTTATACTAATCTTATTGAATCAAAGCAAAATGTTTTTATTGCTTTTGTTCCATGGTTTATGACCAAGCATGTCCATAGTTATATCTCTATGATTGAAACAGATTTTACATTAAGTAATGGGGAAGTTACTAAATTTGTTTTTCCTCTCTTACAATCATTTCAAATTAAAAAGGACGAAAAGATTGTTCATTTTAATGCCCTTTCAAAATTATTTGAAGATAATACTTCTTTACTTACTACTCAGCATATTAATATTATGATCAAACAGCAAAGTTATGCTAACATTTATATAAGAATAATAGGAGAACAGATTACTTCTATTCATGATAATGTTGATAAACTACTTTCTAAACTCAATTCCAATTATAAAGGAAAAGAGAAAGTAGCCAATACCAGTATCCAACCTCCCCCGGAGATCGGTGATTTCAAGTTAAAAGACTTTTCGGATCTGGAAAGTCTCTTAGAAAAGAAATTCAAAGGTTGTAGTCTGAAGCCTTTAGGGGTTGACAATCTTTTAGAAGGAGAAAGAAGTTATAAAAAAGAGTTTTATGATGAAATTAATAAAATCTCAGAAAAATATGCAAGAAAACCATTCCAAAGGATATACTACTATCCTAGGCCTACTCCTCAGGATGTGCTCTTGGAAGAGCATGAACATATTATAAATAATAGTTATAATGGAAAGGAAATCTATGAATGGAATATATATGGTTATACAAATAAACAGATTTATACAACTTTACATAGAATGCTTATGTACGTCACTATCTGTAAGACTAACAAGAATATTGATAAAACTATTGCTGATATGATAACATCAGGATTTACTGGCCAACTAAAAGGCTGGTGGGATAACTATTTAAACTAAGAACAAAAGGATAAGATCCTCCAAGCTGTAAAACAAGAAGGAGAACAAGATCTCACCCAAAATGTTGTGTATACCCTTGTTCTTAATATTATAGAACATTTCTCAGGAAGATGGTTGTATAATAGCGAGACCATAAGAACCTTGCTCCAAAACCTTAGGAACAAGACTCTCACATCTTTTAGATTCTATAAAGATGTTTCTAATAGCACTCATTGGAAATCCAAGTTTATAAATAGATTACCGACTCTATTTGCCGATAGAGTTAGGAAAACTCTTAGAGTAGATAGCCATAGTATTAACTATGACGATTATACCTATGGAAAACTCATAAGTGCTTACGTACAAGAAGGAGTTTCTTTATGCAATGAAATCAAGTTGATTCAATAGATTAAAAGGCATCGTCTTAATGAAAGACAACAATAGGGAGAATTCTATGAATAATTCATTTTGGATATCCCAAAAGCAAGTTCCAAAGATAAGAAGCATTCTTCTAAGAACAAATCTTCCAAATGGGATTATAAAGAATGGAAGAAAGGAAGAATTGAGAAGAAAGAAAGGAGAGCTAAACCTTCTAAGGAAAAGAAAAGATTTTATAAATATATACGAAAATTTGACAAAATAGATACTTGCCACAAGTGTGAAAGATTTGGTCATTATGTTAAAGATTCCAGAGTCAAGGAATAGATCAAAAACCTTGATATTCATGACAATATCAAAGAATCTCTTTGCAAAATCATGCTTAATTCTGATTCAGGAAAATCAGAAACAGGATAAAATAGTCATGAGGAGTCCTCTACGAGTGATGTTCTTAAAGCCATTCACCAGGAAGATTATTTGTTTTCAGATGATGATTGTTTGCCTTGTCAACAAGGATTAAATTGTGAAAATGAGGGGAAAGAAGATGATCTTTATAAGATCTAATCCCAGTTCAAGGTATTGAGCATCAATGTCATTGATAATGACAAAGTCATAGACCTCTTACAAATTGTAAAAGATCCAAAAATAAGAGCTCAGATTATTGATAAAATCAGCAATACTTCCACCTCTAAAAATCATATTACAGAGGATATCCCTGCCAAAGAAGGTTCATACACTATGAGGGAAGTCAAGAATCTCTTGTTAGAAAAAAGGAAACTAATAAGTTCTCCTACTACTATCAATGATCTGAAGCAAGAGATTAATAATTTCAAAGAGGACATTCATCGTTTAAAAGAAAAGAATGTCACTACAGAAATTAGACTTGATAATATCGAAAGTTTAAAGGAGTTGGGTAATAACTCAGAGTCATCTTCTTATGAAGAAGATAGTAAAGATCTTGATTTTCTAATAATTCTTAATTTTGGTAATAATAAAGAAGAATTTTTACAAAGCTTAAAAGCTTTCACTTCCCAAAAGTTTTATACTAAGATTACTCTTCTTGTAGATTATAACTACAAAAATGAATTTACTGCTCTTATAGACAGTGCTACTGATTTAAATTGCATTCTAGAAGGACTTATTCCTTCAAGATATTTTCATAAAACTACACATAGCCTCAAATCAGCAAATGGTAGCAAAATGGGAATTGAATCTCAATTGCCCAAAGCTTTCATATGCAAAGGAAAAAATTGTATTCCTCAAAGTTTTGTCTTAGTAAAAGATATTACTAGCCAAATTATTTTGGGAGTTCCTTTTATAAATGATATTTTTCCCCATACTTATTGGGATAATAAAAAAATCATTGGAACTTGGAATGAAAAGCCTTTTATATTAGAGTTCATTACAAAACCTTTTGCGAGAATGATAAATGAATTATCTTCAAAATTGATTTTTAAAATTAATCAAGTTAGTTTTATAAAAGGAGATATTAATAGCATTGACATAGCTAATATTCTTCAAAATCCTAAATTACAGGATAAGATTGCCATTTTAAAAAATCAGTTCTCCCTTAATATTTGTGGGAAGCATCCAAATGCTTTCTGGAATAGAAAAAAGTATGTTGTTAGTCTTCTTTATGAGGATAACTTTATTGCGGACTACAAAATTAAGACTTTGCCAGATGAACTCGGATTATCTGGAATTATGCAAGAAATAAATTGTCTCCTTGCTTCAAAATGGCCTTATAAGGTATTCTAAATCTCTGTGGTCTTGAACGACTTCTTATGTTAATAAACATCCTGAACAGGAAAGAGGTGTGCCCAGGTTGGTAATTAATTATAAGCCTCTTAATAAAGACTTAAAATGGATTAGGTACCCTATCCCCAATAAGAAAGACTTATTGGATTAAGTTTATGATGCAATTATATTCTCCAAATTTGATTTAAAATCAGGCTACTGGCAGATTCAGATAGCTGAGTCAGACAGATATAAAACAACTTTTAATGTCCCTATGGGACAGTCTGAATGGAACGTTATGCCATTTGGTTTAAAAAATGCTCCCTCTAAATTTCAAAAGACCATGAATGATATTTTCATACCTTACAGTAATTTCATAATAGTTTATATAGATGCTATTCTTGTATTTTCCAAAAATGTGGAAATTCATTTTAAACACCTTGATATGTTTAAAAAATTTATTATCCAAAACGGCTGGGTAATATCCAGCCCAAAATGGCTTTGTTTAAAACAAATGTTAGATTTTTGGGTAATAATATTGAAATGGGTAACATTAGACCTATTAATAGAAGTATTGAATTTGCATCCAAATTCCCTGATATTTTGACTAATAAAACTTTGTTACAGAGATATCTTGGAAGTCTTAACTATGTTGCTCCTTCTATAAAGGATTTAGCCAAGGATACTGCTATTCTGTATGACATGCTAAAAAAAATCCTAAAGTCTAGTCTGATAAACATTTTGAAGCAGTTAAAAGGATTAAAACAAAGGTTCATAACCTTCCCTCTCTTACTTTAGCCAACCCAAATTGGGGAAAAACGGTTGAGACGAATGCTTCGGATATAGGATATGGAGGTATCCTAACCCAATACTGTCTGGATAATAAATGCCATTATATTATTCAGTTCTATTCTGGCAAATGAAACGATGCTCAGAAAAATTACGCCACTATAGCAAAAGAGATTTTGGCAATAGTTAAAAGTGTTTTAAAGTTCCAAGGTGATCTTTACAACCAGAAGTTTTTGATAAAAAACTGACGGCCATGCAGCTAAATTCATGTTTAATAAAGATTGTAAACATGATGTTTCTAAACAAATGTTTGCAAGATGGCAAGCTTGATTAGCACCATTTGATTTTGATATCCATTATAAAATAGATTCAGATAATAGGTTGCCTGATTTCTTACGAGAGAATACTTAAACTAATCTTTGTTTTTTTTAAACAGGATGAGACCTTCGTGGCCTCCGCCCTCAAGGAGGGGAAGAGGAAGAACATGAATTGAACGAGGTAATATCCTCGCTCAAATGGGAAACCAAAGATTGGTAGAAGCAAATATTAGTTCTACAAGTGGTCTTAATATAGACCATCCAATGTACAAGGAATTCTTGGATTTTATACAATCCAATCAAGGAAAGGATAATATTCCTCCATCATATTCCACAGTTCTCACAGAAGAAGAGAGCACGGAAATATTTGATCAAAATGATAAGAAAGAAGTTATACTTCTTCTAGAACATAGTGATTTGCGATGGAAAAATGACCTATGGCAAATAATTTCCAGGTATATGGATTCAGTTTCTTATACCACACCTGCTTATAAATACAAGATGCATTATGAGATAATACTCTCAGGAACAGGGTCTGGTGAATTCCAACATTTTTACCCAGCCAATACAAAAAAAGTTTATAACTTTTCAAAAATTATTATAAAAAGAACTATGACTCCAGAAGAATGGGGAATGAGCCCCTTAAAAGAAAGGGATTATATCCATCCAAAGCAAAAGAAAGTAGTAAAATATAATTACTCGGACTATATGGATAGCTTTAATAAAGCTTTATTATATGAAAAGGATAATAAAAAGCATTCTTGGTTTATAAAAATATGCTCTCACGTTTTTAACCAACCTATTCCAAATTGATTTTGCCAATGGTGGACTTTATATGGTCCCTCAGTAAAATATTTACCAGAACCTTACAAGGGATTATATTCTGAATGGGTGGATGTCTCCCCTAAACTCAGGAGTTTAGAACAAGATAATATATTCTTTAAGGGTATGTTCTTAATGTACTTCTTTATAGATTCTCAATCCCATACATTATGAGATGGTTTGTAGAGGTTCATAATACCTTTGAAGGATTTCCATGTTTACAAAGAACTTTTTATACAAAGTTTTGGAACAAATTAATACAAAAAGACCTTGAAGAAAAAAGTCATGGTCAAGAGATCATAGATTTAATAAATACAACTATGGACAAATATCAAAATTATGAAAGATCAAAACCACAGGTAAATGATCTAAGTCCATTCAAACAGATTGCCAGAAAGCTTCATATGAAGAAAGGAATAATATCCAAATCCGAAGCCATAGCCATATATATGGAGGAAGTAAGAAGATATTTACTGAAAAATCTCGATATAAATATAAGGGATGATATATCCATGGCCTCAGCTAGCCACACCAATGATGATGAAGAATCATACATGGCAGGAAAAGCACAGAGTGCTAATAGCAATGAAGAGATTAACATCGATACTCTTCTCCAAATCTCCAAGACCAAGTGGAAGAATCTTCCAGCAACACTGCCTGCAAAGGAAAAGGAAAGGTGTAAGGCAAGAAGGCCCCACAAATTAAATAATTGGGGTAATAAGTCAAAAAAACTTTAATAAAGCAGGCCAGGATAATATGTCGGCCATATATCATAGTGGAAAGACCACGTCTATTTGTCAGTCTTATCCTTTTCTTATTGGCCATTGTAAATTGTTTGGGCCACCATATCTTATCGTTTTAGATTTCTCTACCTCTATATAAAGAGGCGAAACTTTCTTTAGTGAGGCAGGTCTTAGAACCCCTCTCTCTCTCTTTAATACTACTTTCTTTGTAAATTTTTCAGTTTGAATAAAATAAAAAGCATTTAGCTTGGTTTGTACATCATCCTGTGTGGAGTTCTGCTCCAGGTACTATTTAATTTTAGTTTTTCTTTATGTTCTTAGCCTAAATGATAGGCTAGAAACTTTGTGTTGAACTATAACATACTAGGTTACTATAAGAAATGACGATTATGTCTATTGTTGAAACATATTGAGCAGTTATACTAAGGTCAAGTCTAAGTGACCCAACTTGGTTTTTGAAAGGTTGTCGAAGGAATCTGTTGGATTACCCGTTAGCCAAGAGAGCGTTAGGGCGGACCCGGATAGTAGAAGTTTTCATTAACTATTGCCAGGATTGTGTTTACTTGTAAAGGCACCTTGAGTAAAAAATGAAATTACTATTATAATAATAATAATAATTATTATTATTATTATTGTTATTGTTATTGTTATTGTTATTGTTATTGTTATTGTTATTGTTATTGTTATTGTTATTGTTATGGTTATTGTTATTGTTATTATTATTATTATTATTATTATTATTATTATTATTATTATTATTATTAGTAGTAGTAGTATACGTACCCGCGCGATGCACGGATGATATTAAAGTATTATTTCTAATCGTTTTAGATTGTAGTGTCTTATTCAAGTAGGTTAGATCATAGTAATTAAAAAAAACCCAACCATTACTTGACATAATATAATCCAGAGCTCTTCTTATTAATATAAAACATATATATATTTAATTATTTTATGTAATTATATTTTTCTCTTTGAAAAAATAATTTTTATTTTATTGTTCACGTCCCTTCAATTTGAAATTTATGAATAATAATATGTGTATTATCTAAACTAGTATACGTGCCCGCGCGTTGCGCGGATAATATAAAGAATTATTAATCATATATATAATAATGACCTATTTCAATATATATCATTTCTCATTTTTTTTAATCAAAAACTTTTTTTGTTATATATTTCTTAAACGCAATATAATTAAATCTCCATGAAATTGAAGAAGAAATCACGTGATCATTTGATAACTTGTACAATATACTTGCTTTTGTTTATTACTACATTATTAACTACTTAATATCATGACATTATCGACTAAATTTTGATTATACATATATTCCTCCTAAAATATTAACAACTAATTTTTCTTTAATTAAATCTGTTATTTAAAAAAAAATAAAAAACACAAATCTCCTGTAATTTTTTTAACTGTCATTGTTAAAAATTAGTTTTTTGTTTTCTTTACATTACATTTACATCACCCTATTTTTAAAAATAATTATATACTTTTTAAAAATAATGAAATAGATGTCAATCAATAAAGATAAGTATTTTAATTATGATAAAAATAAGAATTCAAAATAACATAAACGTTAGCCACATGTATAATCATTTAGATTTTAAAAAATGAAAAAAGTTAAATTAATTGTGGTAACTATATTTAAAAAGATGATGTTAAATAAAATACTTAATACTATTGTAAATCCTATTAAATTTTTAAAAAATAAGTATAAAGAACCAAAACTAAATCCTATTGTATATTTTCGTGATTTTTCTAGTGGATTATATTAGGATTTTTTT
>JAJOOR010010990.1:0-45719 GCA_036250505.1 Solanum acaule
AAAAGACATATAACTACATCACACGAACCTATATAAAAAATATACACAAAATCCAAACTTATTTAAACCTCAACCCCAGATCAACTACAAAAGAACCAAACCAGGATTATTTGACACAAAAGTTACAAGGATATAACAAGTTAATTGCACGACTAAAAACTAACGCTAATTTAGTAAGAACATGTTACAACTATGGACTGTTAAATACCATGTACACATACGACGGAGAAGAAGTTAGTGGAATACCGGAACTACACAAAGCATTCATCACATACAAAAGAGTTACAAAAGGAAATTTATTTTATATAAAATTCTATACAGCACCAGCGGAGATATTATACGAGGAAATAAAACCTCCAATACAAGTTATCAAGATAGGACTAACTAAAGATATGATTATACCCGAGGACATCGGACAACAGGAAGAGATATGGGGATGCAGCTCAAACAAAGTTCTAAACATAGAAGAAAGACATAAAGGAAAGGTGATCAAGTCCTCGATGCTATGAGGACTCACCGAATCTTCACTTGCTTATTTCTACTACGATCCTAGCCACGAGGATGGAAGTCAATAACGTCGGATCTTACATTTGATAAGAATGTAGGCAAGAGTATGTGTTAGTACAAAGATGTACTAAATATGATGGCTAGAATAAATTATCAATCATAGGCATAATATAGGCATTAGTCAACATAAGACATATACCATAATCATAAGAGACATCAACATAAGACATAGGTTATAAACATAAGAGACAATAACATAAATCATAAGCATATTCAATGCACATAGATCATCATCTCATAAGAGGAACACTTCTCAAGTAACCTCAACATATTCTTACTCAAGACTTGGGTCATCATCACCTCTAGTCATACACATCAAGGAAGGCAACTCAAGCAACAATCCAAGCTAAGCTAACATCATACAAGTAAACCTCATATCAAAACATACTTACAAACTTTCTTGAAATAATCTTATTTCATCATAAACATGCTACTTTGATTAGGGATTTGTCCCTCTTTAGTCACTCTTACTAATCTTGGAAGATTATGTCTCTACTAGTACACAACATATCATTACTCATGAATGGTTACGATTTACCAATTCAAGGCTATCAAGGGAAGCACCTCATCATGCTACACCAGGATATCATTTCCATAACATAATTACTTAATTCATACTTACTTTTAAAGACATGGGGATATCGCCTCTTTGCCTAACTCATAAAGGCTAATGGGTATTCGTCTCTTGCCTTACTCATAAAGGCTAACAGTTATTCGCCTCTTGCCTTACTTACTTCAAGATTGTGGGTACTCGGCTCCACAATAATTTCATATGACATGGGTACTTGCCTCTACATCATTTCATAAGGATCATGGGTACTCGCCTCCATGTCCATTCATCATAATAAGAACGTGGGGAATCACCTCCTGTTCACTTCTAAGGACTATAGGAAATCACCATATATCCTTCAATATGGAGGTCAAGGGTAGTCACCTTTAGTCTCATCATTCATTAAGCATTTTAGTCTAGATTAAATTTAGGTGAGCAATCCTTTCAACCTAGAATCATTTATGTGAGTAAACCTTTCACATTCATTCAACCATGCTTAGCAATTCATTATAGGAAGTATCCCTTTCACATCATAAACATTAACAATCTACAATGATATAAGCTTTACTTCTCAAGTCTTAACATTCATAGTTCATTATATTAGCTTTACTCTCAAAGCCCTAGAAATCAACATTCATAACTACAAGCCTTGCTTTCAAAGCAATACTTCTCATAATCATCAAATATACCTAGATCTCAAGACATTCTAATCACATGCTTTATTCTTAAGCAGTTCTAATCATATATCATCATATAGCTCAATCTCAAGCACTACTAATCATGACTCATCATATATACTTCATTCTAATTCAATTCATGTCTATATGCTTTACTATAAAGAAATTCATATCTACATGCTCTAATATCAAGCAATCTATAATGTAATTCATCAATCCTAGAAGATCACATTTAAGCCCTCAATTTCCCCTTTCATGGCATAAAACCCAACTATATCAAATTTATCTTAGAATCATAGGTTAAGCATGGATACATGAATAATCATACTAAAAACATGAAATTCCGTCATAAACAATCATAAACAATCATAATCCACTCTATTGGATCATAACCCATAACACTAGAAGAAACCCTAATTTGACTTGGGGAATTCTTCTTCTAAATTGGGAAAAACATGGGGGCTACATGGCTGAAAGGAATCCATGAATGAAATACCAATCATACCTTAATTACAAAGCCCATAAAGCTTGGAAGAATGGAAACTTGACTTGACCTAGCTTGACCCTCTTCTTCTTTTTCTTCAACTTTCTAGAGAGAGAATTATTCGAGAGGATGAACTTTGGGATTCTTTTGGGGGGTTTAGAAATAATGACCTTAATCACTTAGTTTAGGGGTATAAATTACTTATATAGGTGGTCTAGGCTTAAGCAAAACAACATCACTTAAGTTTAATTAAAACCGGAAAGTCCAATTAAGTCCTTAACTAGGCTGCCTCACTGCCCATCCGCTAGACCCCGCCGATGGACCGTAGATTGACCTACAGTCCGTCCTGGTCGGGCGTGGTTTAGGTTCAGAGGGTTTCCAATAAGGGCTTGGATCCACGAACCCCTAACCACGAGCCGTGGACCCATCCACGGGGCGTGGGTCCTGGCCGTGGTTACTGCCTATGGCAAAATTCTAGGGTAGTCATCCACGAATCCCACCTACGTGGCGTGGGTCTAACAACAGGGCGTGGTTGGCCCCTCAAGGTGACACTTGGAATTTTAAAAGTTGCTAAGTTCCATCTTTCGTATATCGGGTATTACATTATCTACCCATTGGGAACATTCGTCCTCGAATGGCATTCTAGGCACTTCTTAAAGGAGACGACTCAAGACTAGCAACCCATCACACATGCAACACATCTATATGCACACAACCAAAGAGAAATCATCACATCTAATCTAAGTATTCTCAATGCATCACACGGAAGGTAGGAATTACATCTAACAACCCAAAATGCATGAAATTCTAAAATTTCTCATGTTCTAGGAGGAAATCTTATCTCCAATCTAAAAGCTTGCTCTACACAATCTCATTGATCCTATATGCAATTTATACTCATAACATACATCCAAAGAGGAAATTATCTCAACCCCAAGCTACTGTATGTTTCATAACTCATCTCATGAAGTCTATAGGCAACTCATACTCAATGCACTACAACATGAGGAAAACCAATCATGCAAACTAATTTTTCTTTCAAAACACAAGTTTTTCATGAACATGAACCACATAAGGAAATCATGGAAATATCTAAAACACACATGACTTCACATAAAGAACAAACCATAATGAACTCATCATCTCAAGCTAAAGGAGAAATCGAAGGAAAAACGATGAGGATATCTGGACATCTTATTGGCCTTGGCCTCCCAAGTAGCACCCTCAACTAAAACCCTCACTAAAAGGTCACTCCTTAACCCTTTCATGGAAGCAACTTCCTTGTTATTCTATTTCTTAACTTGCCGATTCAAGATCTCAACCGATACTTCTTAATAAGAGAGATTCTCATTTACTCCCATTCTTTCTAAGGGATTTATGAATGTCGGATCTCCAACACACTCCTATATCATAGAGAAATGGAAGACCAGATGCACCTACGCCAAATCATTAGGCAACTCTAGTTCATAAGCACCCTTACCAACACATCTCAATATCTCATATGGGCCTACAAAATGGGGACTAAACTTCCCAAACTCCTTACACCTTTCAAAGGTGAGATATTCAAATAAACCCAAATCATGAATATTAAGAACACTCAAAAACCTTCCTATCTAAGCACACCATCTCCCCCTTGGGAGAAAGCCTAAACAGACTTTCTAAGCACCGCTTCTTTCAATTCTAAGGTCGGATCAAGTGATCACTAAGATTTCACCTCCATCACACAAGATGATTCTAAACCATGGTGAACTATACTACTACCATTTAGAGGAGTCTACTCCCTTATCACATCAAGGTATTATCTAAACACCCTATTCATAAAATCCTTTCAACATACCCCAAAACTCATAATGACTAAATCGTGTTCTACCGTCAATAAAACATAACAATAATGTAGCCCATTCATACTAAATACAACATCAAAGTCTATCATATCAAGTCATAAACGACAAGCAACACCCGAATCTAAATAAGCATAAAACACATATGGGGAGCAATATTCGTAGGACACTCTTGTTCACATCTATCTTGTATAACATAGACCTTATTTTTCCTTGGAGCATTCCCATTCGAACCACTAGGAGAAACTTGCTTACCTTCTCTTCCCTTAGCTTTCATCTTTGGATAATTTCTCATTTTGTACCCACTTTTAGCCCAACTAAAGCAACCTTCCCTACCTGCCAAACACCTACCCTTATGTCTCTTTCCACATCTAGCACAAGTAGGCCATATGGATTCACTACTAATTCCTTGCAGTTTAGGGTTAGACACCCTATCTTCACTATAACTAGGAGTATTGGAGGAGTCTTGTTTGGAAAATCTTTGTCGATGGTTAGGATGACCATGTCCATCAGACCTTTCATGAGAGGAATCACCATCATCATTTCTAGACCTTTTTTTCTCCCTATATCTCCCCTTTAATTTCTCCTCTTCCATTTGTTGGGCATGAGTCATAAGATGATCAATGTCCATGTTATGGACAAGCATTGTCGTACGACATTCTTTCATAACTAAGTCAGATACTCCCGACACAAACTAACTTATTTTCAACCAAGAGTCGGCCACTAGACATGGAGCATTTTTCGACAGTTGAGTAAACTTCAACGCATATTTCTTAACACTCATTTTACCTTGCCTAAGGTTAATGAACTCAAGCACCAAAGCATCTCTCATCTCTAGAGGGAAAAACCTATCTAGAAAAGTGGTTCTGAACCTTTCCCACCATATAGGAACCATTCCTACTGATCTAACCTCTTTCCATTGGTTACACCAAACCTGTGTAACCCCCTTGAGTTGGTAAGCGGCCAATTCTGCCTTCTCTGCCGAAGTAACCCCATAATATCTAACACCTTATAGACCTCATCTATGAACTCTTGAGAATTTTCCTCAAGCTTTGACCCATAAAACTCCGGAGGATTCATCCTCATGAATTCCCTCACTCTTGATGCCGCCGAACCCACATTTGGGTTTAAAGGGAGCTACTATCTCTCTATTGGCTTGGGCCGTCATGACTTGAGCCAACATTTGAAAACCGGACCTAAATTCTACATTAGTCACATCATCAACCAAAGGATCAATTGGAGCTTGTGGAGGAACTTAGGGAGGAACTCATTGATCCACGTTGTCTTCCTCACTCCTTCTAGCATTTTCCCTTGTAGTAGCCATATCCTAAAAACCATCGGGCACAAATTAGGAGAATGACCTAATAGAGTTAAACTCTATGGCACGACTTAGAGAATGAAGAAGTGAAGTTTCCTAAACATCTAATAGCCTGTCATTCATAAATGTGGTGCGCTTCACACTTATGAACAAGACTCTACTAGACATGGTTTGATACATCCTAGAACCATTCTAAACCTTGTGCTCTGATACCAAGTTTGTCACGACCCAGGAGTACCTTCAAGATGTAACAAGGCATACAAGACCCTAAGAGGCCTCAAACAAGCCACTTAGCATAGCATAACATAACATAAAGTAATAGAAAAGGTGCGGAAATTTAAAACATTTTAAAACAATATAAAAGTCTCATAAAACAAAGCGGCTTGCCTCAAACCATATAATATTTGAATAGTCTTAGGGACACAACCCAAACAAAGTTCTAAACATAAAAGAAATGTAACACTCCGGAAACTAGTAGGCTAAAATAGAGCTTCACGTTAAGATTAGAGCCTTGAAGTGTACCTCCCCGTACCTTATAATAAATGTTTTCGTGTGAGAACATCAAGGTTCAAACCCCAAGGACCAACCATGGGTCCTTGAGGAATGAACCAAGAAAGTACCTGGGTAGTGACCCACAAGGGGTTACTCACGCACCGTAGCCCCCCCCCCCCCCACGCCTTGTGGGTGAGGGGCCGTAGATGGAACCTGTAGGATCTGGTCTCAAACCCTGACCCATGCTTTACCAGCATGAATTGTGGGTCCAACCATGATCTGTTGGTGAGTGGGTCGTGCATAATGACTGGAAATCGTTTTAGGGAGTTAGTTAAGGGGTACTTTGGGGTTTTCCATTTTTATTTAATACAAAGTGACATCATTTTACACTAAATTAGACTAACTATATAATGATTTAAGACCCCCAAATCAAGTCATCTTCCTCATAATTCCAAAATCCCAAATCAAAACTAACTTTTACCCCTCAAACTCTCTCTCTAGAACTCCAATAAGAAGAAGAAGAAGAAAGGTGAAGCTAGAGTTTGAAGGAGCACATTTTACACTCAATTTCACTAGAATTCAAATCCAAGGTATGGTAGTCCTTCATCCATGGAACCCCTCCAAAACCCCAAATTTCGAAGCTAGAAATCCCAAAAGTTAGGGTTTGACTTCAATCTCATGAATTCCTTTCAAATTCGTTTTTAATGATTTAATTATGTTTTATTATGGATAAATTGATGATTTTATATGGTTTTATATTGAATTCCCCAAGAATCCATGAATTCCCCTATTTTCCCAAATTGGATCTCAAAGTGTGGGTATTGATTGGTGCAAGTAGAATATTATAGAATTGTGAATGTAGTGAATTTATTATTTGAATTATGTTATTATCCATGTATAATGTAGTAATTCTAGATTTGCTGATTGAATATGATCTATGATCCTTGAAGGGCAAAGCATGAGAATTATGCATGATTATGTATATGTTTTTAGAACAGTTTGAGAGTAAAGTGAATATGATTATGATCTAATTATTGTGTAGTTGGATGATTATACTCATGTACACACTTATGTATGAATATGATATGATGTGAAAGGTTTCCTTACAACATGATGATTCTAGGGATGAAAGGTTATTTTCACCTATTGAATCTATGAGCTATAGTATGAATTATATTGGATTGAGTGTCAACACATTCTTCCATGAATATGCACTAAGTCAAGACTTAATATGTAATCTATGGGAATTAATGCTTAGCAACGAGTGGATATGAATATGAGATGGAAGCTTATACGATAGTTGAGTCCAGCTTTCCAAAAGGGTTCCTACTACCTTAGTTGAGTCCGGGTTCCCAAAGTATGTATCTCATGAGATGAAACCTTATACATTAGTAGAGTCCGAGTTTCTAGTAGCAATCTCCCTATCCCATAACTATGTGACCACATAGGTTTTTAGCTAGTGGATCCACCTAAGCTAAGAGTATGGTTCTACCTTAGGCAAATAGGACAACCCCTTTTCGGTGTGGGGTAGACACCGGATTCCATGGTAATCTCACATGGTCTATGTCGGTTAAGGCTAATCTCTCTTTATGATAGTATGAACAAGAATATGAAATATGAACTATAGTTACTGAAGAAGCTTTACTTAGTATGGGTGGGATTATGAGATCTTATTCATGCATTACACAAGTATACTTTGAGAGTATTTATGGTATTTTCCTATTATGATATGATGATCTATGAGTTGATTATGCTTAAGACTTATGCTTTTTCATTATCTTCAAAATGATGGTTTAAACTAGTAAATGGCATGCATTCAACTAAAATGTCCCTTTTAGCATGTTTTCATGATTTTGTGCATGACTATCATACTTAGTGCATTTTTGTACTAACCCATATTTTCCTAATTTTTTCCCAAGTGTAGGGTCTGGTTCTCAAGGTGGTCCCTATTGTGGCTAGAGCTTCGATTTGCTCATTTCTCCTTGCTCGTGGTGAGTCCTCATGATTCGAGGACGGTATGCTATCATTGTTTTTTATTCTTGTACTTTCACTTTTAGATTATGTTGTTTTGGGGCTATGACCCTATTTTGACTCAAGTCTAGACTTCCGCTTTCCTTTATAAAGATTTTTGGAGTTAAATGTGTTTTTACTCTTTTTGTTCTAATGCTTTATGTTATGATACGCTAAGTGGTTTACATGGAGACTTTCGGGGTTCTATGTGCCTTGTTACATCTAGGGGGTACCTGGGTCGTGACAAAGTTGGTAATCAGAGCACAACATTTAGAATGATTCTAGGATGATGTCTCATAAGCCATGTCTAGTAGAGTCTTGTTCATAGGTGTGAAGCGCGCCACACTTATGAACGATAGGCTATAAGATGTTTAGGAAATGTCACTTGTTTCATTACTCTTAATTTGTGCCTTAGAGTTTAACTCTATAAAGTCCCTCTTCTAATCCTTCTCTTGTGTCTTCAGGATATGAACACACGAAGGGCTAGCACTAGAAGAATGGAGGGTGGCAATGTGAATGAGAAAGACCTTCAAGCTAATAAAGATCCTCAAGTTAACCAAGCTCCGGTTGATCCTGTGATTGAGAATGTGACCCATGCGGAGTTTAGGTCTACTATCCAAATGTTAGCTCAAGTCATGACGGCTCAAGCCAATAGAGAAGTGGTAGCTCCGGTCAATCCTAATGTGAATTCGACTGCTTCTAGGGTTAGGGATTTTGCTAAAATGAACCCTTCCAAATTTCATGGCTCTAAAATGGAGGAGGATCCTCAAAGGTTTATCGATGAAGTTTGAAAGGTCCTTGATATTATGGGGGTATCTTCGGGAGAGAAGGCACAATTAGTCACCTACCAACTAAAGGATGATGCTCAAGTATGGTATGATCTTTGGAAAAGGGTAAAACTCGTAAGAGCGGGGCTGATTGAATGGGAAACGTTCAAATCAACATTTTTTGATAGATTCTTTCCCCGAGAGTTGAGGGAAGCTAAGGTGGAGGAATTCATTAACCTTAGGCAAGGTAGCATGAGTGTCACTGAGTATGCCTTGGAATTTATCCAACTATCCAAGTATGCTCCATCTATGGTGGCGGATTCAACGGATGAGATGAGTAGGTTTTTGACGAGTGTGTTCGATTTGGTTCAACAAGAATGTCGTATGTCAATGATCCTTCATGACATGGATATCTCAAGGCTCGTGGTATATGCTCAACAAATTGATAAGTCAACACTCAAGAAAAGAAATAGAGAGGTGAAAAGAGCTAGAACCTGTGATGGGAACTTATCCAATGCTAGGTTCGATGGACAAGGTCGACCAAGGTTTAGACAAAGGTTCTCCAAAAAAGGCTCCTCTAGTGCTGCAAGGGTCAACAAGGATAGGGTTTCCAACCCTAAACCTCAAGGAGGTAATAGTGGTGGTTCTTATGTTTCTAGGCCTAATTGTGCAAAATGTGGTAGAAAACATGATGACAAGTGTCTTGTGGGTACCGATGGGTGTTTTAGTTGTGGGAAAGTTGGCCAAAAGATGAGAGATTGTCCAATTCTCAAGGTTAAGGGAACGGAAGATAAACAAGCTCCTCCAAGCAGGTCCAACTCCAATGCTCAAAAGCAAAACCACTTTTATTCTCTTCAATCCCGAGGTGACCAAGAGAGCTCCCCGGATGTGGTGACCGGTATGTTAAAAATCTTTTATATTGATGTATATGCCTTGTTAGATCCTGGTGCTACTTTGTCCTTTGTGACACCTTTTGTGGCCATGAAGTTCAAAATACTACCCAAAGTGTTAGTAGAACCTTTTTCGGTCTCTACCCCGGTTGGTGACTCAATGGTGGCTAAAAGAGTCTATAGAAGTTGTCCCATTTCCTTGTCCTATAAAGTTACTTTGGTGGATTTGGTAAAGTTAGTCATGTTAGATTTTGATGTGATTTTGGGTATGAATTTGTTGCATGCATGTTATGCCTCTATCGATTGTAGGACTCGGGTGGTTAGATTCCAATTTCCAAATGAGACTATCTTAGAATTGAAGGGGGGAAATTCTATACCTAGAGGTCAATTTGTTTCTTGCCTTAAAGCTATGAAGATGATCTCCAAAGGGTGTATTACCATCTTGTTAGGTTGTTGGATGTTGAGTACGAAACCCCTTCTCTAGAGTCGGTTCCGATAGTAAATAAGTTTCCAGAAGTTTCCCCCGAAGATTTGCTCGGTATTCCTCCCGATTGAGAAATAGATTTTGGTATTGATCTCTTACAGGATACGCAACCTATATCCATATATCAAAACTGAACTAGATATACTGAGTATGAAACATAAATTTTAAATAAAATATCTTAAACTAAAAGACTCTCCAAAACTTTCTATCTATGATGTCTCTACTGTTAAGAAAGGTTGTCAGGACAAAACCCACGACACTTCAAAACTACTAACTAAAAAGTAACTGTGAAGTCCTCTAGAATACAAGGACGCTCACCAGAGCTAACTGGAGTATAGAGTGATCTCAACAAAACGCTTGTTAAAAATCATGAACACTTTTATCTACATCATAAAAGGATACATGTCGAATGACATCAGTACATGGAATGTACAAATATGTAATATGGCTGAGTAAACAAATAACTGAACTGACTGACTGAAAGAAACTCAACTGAATTAATACATGAACATGAAGTAAAATCCATTTAAGCTTTACAATAAAACTATACAATGACAACAATATGAAAATACTATACTTTACTTGTGGGGAGTTTCTCTAATCGACAACCATTACCATGAGCCTAGCAATGATACAACATTTCGCCTCACGTTGCCAGGGCCATCCTATACTTTTTCGGGGTATAGGATGATATCATGACTATGGATCCATCTAACTAGCCTTCTCAAAGGAAGTGAGAAGTCGCATGAAGAATCAATGCTATCATATCTTACGTTGGCTACGTAGTTCTATGGAACTTCCTAATTATAAACGAATCTAGCCCAATTCGGTGCTCGATACTACTCCCAAAATAGTTAATATAACTTTGTGGTCAATTCACCCATTACAAATAATGGACTTCTTACATTACAAGAAATACTTTTCGAAACATGAGACATGTTTACCTTCTTGAAATCATGCACTTATGAACTTATCTTTCAAGTCAAATAATTAACATAGGTACATATGTATATGTATATATATGAATAAAAAAACATTAGAAACTCTTAAGTCTTTATGAAATAGAACCTTTAAACTTTTTCTAAAAACTCATCTGTACTTCCTCAAAAACACAGTTTAAAACTCAAGGGTTGGCTTTGAAAAACTTCTCAAGATTTATAACTCAAAATAGGGTTCATGCTGATAGACATGAACAAATCAACTCAAGGATCTCAATAAAAATATAAAAACTCAATACTTAGGAATATAATTTCAAAAAAATAAGGAATTCAAGAACTCAAAATCAACTTATCTGAAGAATACTCAAATCTAGGGGTAAAATTCTAGATTTCTCATTTACTGATTTGAAAGTAGATGTAGGGCATGAGAGTGAACTAGTCCAATACTATAATAGCCTTACATACCTGGAAGAACAAGGTTCTTGAAGAAGAATCTTGATTAGAAGTCTTGAAACCCTAGCTTGAAAGTAAACAATCAAGAAAACCTTTCTTGAGATTCTTGAATTAGTTTCTTGAAATCTCTATGGACAAGAATTATGATTTTCATTAGTGATTCATAATTGTATGGAGGAATTCGAGTTGGAAAGAATGGAATTCTTGGTGAAAGACTTACCTTGAAGAAGAATTTTGAAAAAGATTGAAAGAATCTTGAATTGAGTCTTCTACTTTTATTTTTCCTTAGGGTTTTGCCCTAGGGTTTGAGAGAGAAGAAAATGATGGGTTAAAAGATAAAAATCTGATTGTTTTGAGACTTATATTAGTCAAGAGATTCGTTTAGGATTTTCTTGGAGGTAAAAAGACAAAAAGACCCCTTTTAATGTTTTCCCGTCGGTTAATTCGTCACTGCACTGTATCAGTTACTAAAATGGTCAGAACTTTTTACTTAATTCTTGGATTGTTTCAAAATTGGTGGAATTGGAATGTAGATTTAAATACCTTTAATTTGATAGGTTATAGGTCACATAACTCCTTGTATGCTAAGAGATATGGTCGTTTGAAGTTGACCCAAGTAGGATCTTACATCAAAACTTAATTGATAAAGAAACTTTCAACTCTACTTTGTTCTAGGGGATTCTAGTGACCTTAATTCATATCCAAATCATTCCCACACTAAATAATTTACCTTTACACATATGGATAATTTATGAATCACTCGATATGACCATACAAATAAATGAAGAATGGTTCGAGTCTTAACTTAGCAATTTTCGGGGTATTACAAGTAGTAGTAAAAGTGCTTAGAGTATGCATTTAGAAGTGTGGTAACTTTAGAAATGGAGTTAGTTAATGAGTAGAGTATGAAAGTTAGCCATGTACCTAGTAAGTCATTAATGATGAGTTTTTTTCCCCTTATCGGTAGACTTACAAAGGATGAGTTTGTATAGAGTTCATGATATGGGGTAGAGTAATAGTTACTAGTTAGGATGAGTTAGAGTATACTTTAACTAGAAAGGAGTTTATGATGATGGTGTCAATGTGTTAGTAATGACTACGTATAGGTGTTGAATAGAAGAGTAGGAGTATTCATGAGGTGAGAGATCTACGATAGGCTTATAATTTTGAAGGGAGAGACTCATGATATTCAAAGGGTTATAGAGCTAATCAGGCAATGATGTGTAGTGAATGGGTAAGAAGTACTTAAGTTGTGAAATGGAATGTGATGGTAAATTGTAAATATGTAGATTGAGAGATAAAGATTGACTACTTGTTATGAGGTCTTAGTGAGCGAGTTTTTCTTAATTTTATCTAGTAGTTGTAAGTTAGTATAGGAAGCAATAAATCATATTGATACCCATGTTTAGTACTAGACACTAAGCTTGAATTTGAGATGAGTGTGGTAAAAAAGGGATGGCAACACGAGGGTGATGATGTTAGTTTTAAGATCTAATCTAGTAAGTTTGATATAAATTAGGTGAGGAATTAAGGTTTTAGTTTTCTATAAATGTTAGTGGTACAAGTGTGGTATGATGACTCTTAGATGACAACAATAAAGTGAGGCTAAGTCATTAGATTAGCAAGAGCATTAAGGGGTGTACCCGAGATCGTATCTAGTCAGATAAGGTTCCAATTAAGTTAATGTTTTTTTTCATGTGTGTCTAGATAGTATTTTGAGCTATCAATATGGAATAGGCTGATGTAAGCATTATTTTCCCTTAAGAATTAGATGAAGCTACCTTATAAACTAACAAGAAGAGGTTAGGAGAAGAATCTTAGAAAGAATCTTAGTACCTGCTTATGGAGAGTTTAGTAGTCTTAAGATTAACAACTTCTGAGTAAGAAAAACAAATATAGACTAGTTTAGAGATGATGGAATAGATCCATAACCTAAGGGGGAGATGATAAGAATAGAAACCAAGTCAAGTGAGAGAATCAGATAGAGATGTTCTCAGAAAGAGTTTTAGAGATATACCTTTCCATTCATAATCTTGTGTATTCCTCAAAGTTCAATAATTTTAACATCATGATAATGTTTTTTATATATCAGAATTTTGTCCATGACCTACACTGATACACTTTGGAGAGGTTCACATCTATGTTTAGTTTTCAGAATGAGGTGCAAAGACTTTAGCCAGTTAATCTCAAGAGAAGTTATGGATTAAACCCTCATGATGTGAACCTATTCATATAAGCATTCATGTCTCACAGTATGTTCAGTCTCACAAATTCATGATTTACTCTCAATCTCTAGCAACATAATGTTATATCATGCATATTCTTATATAAGACATCTCTAATAAATCTTGCTTAAGATCTTTTGCCCTAAAGTTCTTTCAGTAATCCTTTCAAGTTTTGGGAGTGGTATTGTATAGAGTGGTGTGATGATAGAGAAGAGCATAGCTATTTTCTCATTGTGATAATGCTGGTATGTTAATTAAATATAAGGTTTTAAATGTGGAGGGAGAAGGAGATAAGGTATAAGTAATAAGGCAGTTCCTGGTAATAATACATGAAAGTTCTGTTGGTAAAAGTGGTGAGAGAATGAGGAATACTTATAAAGAGTGGTTAGTAGGAGTCCATGGAGTGGTTATAGTACTAGTCTTGAATGTGGTGTTCGTAACATGTGGACAATGTGTGATGCATTAGGTGTTTCATGATATAAGCTCATAGTTAGCTGAATGTATTGGTAAGGAGTAGTATTCTTAGGATAAGATTTCCTATACAGGTATAGAACCTGAATCTTGTGGTTTAGATTAGTATACACATCTCATGTGTAGCATCTTGTGATTTAGAAATTTGGCTCGAACATATTAAGAGCAGACACTTTAACTTAGACCTTGGTAAGAGTAGTCATATACCCTTGTGGGAATTAGGAGTGCAGCTAATGAAGTGTAGTAATCAGAAATGAGAGCATAGTTGATAAGTGTTGCTAAGCTTAAAAGCTACTGTCATATGACTCAAGGCATAATATTCCTATTCTTACTTCCTGCCCATATATCCTTGCTTTATGTCAAATAGCTTCAGATAGAGCACAATTATGTTCAAACTCATATCGTTTTTGACTAATGTGCCATAGACAGTTCCAAACTCTTAGTAGGAATCACTTTCTCCTATGTTAGTAGGCAAGTTCAGAAGTTATAAAGATAGAAAGATTAACCCGTTTCCATTCTTAGTCCAGCCGTCATTCGAGGATGAATAATTCCAAGGGGGAGATATTGTAACACCCTAAAAAAATTTCAGCTAAAACCCGAACCACTCTTTATTTGTTAATAAGATTGTACCGGGTGATTTTTAAATTTCCCATATGTGTAAAGGTCAATTATTTAGTGTAGGAATAAATTTGGTGATGAATTAAGGTCACAAGAACTCCCTAGCACAAAGTTGAGTTGAAAGTTTCCTTACTGATAAGTTTTGATCTAAGATTCTAATTGGATTAACTTCAAAAAACTATATCTCTTAGAATATAAGGAGTTACGTGACCCATAACCTATCAAATTAAAAGTATTTGAATCTTGTTTCCAACGCTACCAATTTCGTGTCAATAAGAGTTTCGAGTAAAAGGTTATGACTATTTTAGTAACCAGATATAGAGCACCGATGAATTAGCCGAGGGGA
This sequence comes from Solanum acaule, assembly GCA_036250505.1. NCBI lineage: Eukaryota > Viridiplantae > Streptophyta > Magnoliopsida > Solanales > Solanaceae > Solanum > Solanum acaule. The sequence continues at coordinate 15,132 of JAJOOR010010990.1, forward strand.
AAACATTAAAAGGGGTCATTTCTGTCTTTTTACCTCTAATAAAACCCTCAACAAATTTCTTGACTAATTAATGACCCAAGCCACTCATATTTTCATCTCTTAATCCCCCATTCTCTTCTCTCTCAAACACTAAAGCAAAACCCTAAGGAAAAATCAAAGTAGAAGGCTTTATTCAAGATTCTTTCAATCTTTTTCAAGATTCTTCTTAAAGGTAAGTCTTTCTCCAAGAATTACATTCTTTCCAACTCAAATTCCTCCATATAATTATGAATCACTAATGGAAATCATAATTCTTGGCCATATAGATTTCAAGAAACTAATTAAAGAATTTCAAAAAGGTTTTCTTGATTGTTCACCTTCAAGCAAGGGTTTCAAGGCTTCTAATCAAGTTCTTTTTCAAGATTATTCAATAACATTATTCTTTCAGGTATGTAAGGTTTGGACTAGTTTTTCCTCATGCCCTACATCTACTTTAAAATCAGTAAAAGAGTAATCTAGGATTCTATACCTATATTTGAGTATTCTTGAGATGAATGATTTTGAGTTCTAGAGTTCCTATTCTTTTTGAAATTCTATTCCTAATTATTGAATAGCTATATGTTATGCATTAAGATTCTTGAATTGATCTGATCATGTCTATATTTCAGCATGAAACCTCTAAATTGAGTATATTTGAGATGAGTAGTATCGTTGAGTTTCGAGTTCTTCAGTTCTGAGTACTGAGTTTCAATATTGCTATTAAGATCCTTGAGTTGAGTTGTTCATGTCCATAATTTCGCATGAACCGTATGAATTGAGTTATAAATCTTGAGAAGCTTTTTAAAGCCAACACTTGAGTTTTTAAACTGAGTTTTTGGGGAAGTAAATATGAGTTTTGAGAAAGAGTTTCTAAAACATGATTAGTATGACAATCGAGCATGTTATCAATGTTTAAGCAGTATGGTATTTAGTTATGCAATCAATGTTTATGCAGTATGACTTCCTGAGTCATCAATGATCATATCACAATATGATTTTGATATATTTTTGAGAAAGAGTTTTCAAATATGAATTGATTAAGTGTATAAGGGAACTAAGTATTCCCAAAGGTATAAGTTTTTACATTGATAAAAGAGAAACTTTGATTTCTAACGTGTTCAAATATATTTCAAGAGCAGTTACCTATTTTAACATGATAGTTTGATAAATTATCTCAATCTAGAGGAAGAGTATGTTTTAAACATTGAGCATGAGTATATATGATTGAGCGTAGTATCGAGCACCGAATTGGGCTAGAGTCTTTTATGATTCATAAGTCCCATAAAACTACGTAGCGTAGGATAAGATAGCATTGATTCTTCATGCGACTCCTCACTGCCATTGAGATTGCCAATTAGATGGATCCATAGTCACGATATCATCCTATACCCCGGCAAAGAATAGGATGGCCCTGACAATGTGAGGCGAAACATTGTATCATTGTGAGACTCATGGTAATGGATGTCGGTTAGAAAAACTCCCCACAAAGTAAAGTATATTATTTTCATATTGATTTTATTGCAGATCTTATTGTAAGGTTTAAAGGCTTTACACTTCATTTTCATGCATTGATTCAGTTGAGTTGCTTTCACACATCCAGTTCAGTTATTTGTTTATTCAGCCATATTGCATACTCATACATTCAATGAACTGATGTCATTAGACCTGCATCTTTTAATAATGCAGATACATGTTCTTAGGATCTTCAACAAGAGCACGTGGAGATCACTTTCATCTGTTTGTCAGCTTTTGAGTAAGACCTCCTTGCTTCCGAAGGACTCCAGTTTTAGGAGTTCTTGGTATAGTAAAATTTTAAGTAGTTGTGGGTCTTTTCCCAACAGTCTTCTATATACAGTAGAGGCTTGATAGATAGATAGTGTTGGAGAGTCTTTTAGGTTTCCGATGTTTTATTTAAACTAATGTTTCATACTAAGTATATTCAACAAAGTTTTGAGATTATGTAAACTATTTTAAAATGTTTCGTTCAATTTGATGTTTATGTATGCTTGAGTTAGTTTTCCGCTTGTATTCAGCCATGATGACGGTGTGCTTGTGGACCAGCAATAGTTTTCGAGTGCCGGCCATGTCAAGGGTGTAGGCTCAGATCGTGACATTTCTTCCTCAAAATTTTTCTTTCAATCGAAACTAAAGATTGTGATAAAGAATTATTAGGAGCTCCATAATTTTGGTCACCAACTAGATATAGTTATAACTTGGAATTCATTCATGAACTCTTATTCAGTACAACCTTCAAAAAAAAATTGTACAAAAATTTGGAAAGGGTGGAGATGACGTCTTCAATGTTTTTGGCCTAAACAAATTAAATTTTCATAAGAGACCTCATATATGTGTATATAGTTGTTTTTTTTAATCATGACTACTAATTTTATACTAAAAAATCTTGAGTTCTTGATAAACATCAATACACCCAAATAAATTATTACAACAAGAGTTCTTGACAAAAATAAATACAACCCAAAAAAATTGTTCTTATAAGAAAATACTTGTAAAGATTATGAAAACTTACCAGTTCAAGAGGGAAAAAATGTGTTTGGTTGAGAAAAGAGAGGAATAAAGTTTGTAGAGAAAGAGTGAGCAAGTCGTGCAATGAGAGAGAGTTGACGTGATTTTTTTCTAGCGTATTAAATAAATCTGAATGTTGTTAAGACTCTCCTATAGATCTGATTCATTCAGATTTTTTAAATCTATCCAGAGGATTTTTAAAAATGAAACAAATGGACTAAATGAGTTGAATCAGAATGATTAAGATTCAGACCTAAAAATGGAACACATTTAATGGGTTGAATCTGAATTATTAAGATTCAGACCTTCATTAAGTACAAACAAATGAGGCCTAAATGTGCTAATGATGTGTAAAGTTTTTTTTTTGCTATTTAATATTAAAATATATCCATGTATAATAAATATTTTAAACTATAATTAAGTAGACTAAATATATATATTGTTATTTGCTATGGCACGTAGTTTTTCCTTCTTAATAAGTATGCATTGTCTCACAAATTCACTTAATATAAAATAGAGAGAGTATAAATTAAGACATTGAACAAATATCAGATAAATAATAAAAAGGGCAGCGTTTAATTGTTAATTTCACAGTCTCTTATTTTACTCAGAAAATGGTAAAAAAAATACCCCTAAATTATAAGAAAGGTATAAAAATAACTTTCATCCATCTTTTGGTCTAAAGAAACCCTTCTACTCGTCTTTTTGATTTAAAATACTCTTTCATTCACATTTTTAGCTCATTTATACTCTTGAAACTAACAACCCTCCTTCTATTTTTTTTATTTATTCATTTTTAAAAATTTATTGTGTGTCATTCATTCTCTTATTGGATGAAATAAAACCCCAGCTCAACTAGATTATTTTCCATAATTTATATTGGCCAAAACAATATACCTCTTAAGACCCCAAATAATATATATATATATATATATATATATATATATATATATGTACATACATACTAGGTAAATTACATGTGCTTCGCACGGGATTAAACTATTTTATTAAGCTTACATATGATCATTCGATAATATTCATATTTTTGATACATACACTACATTGTCAAGAACATTTTATCTTAAGGCAAAGTGTTCCTCCAAAATCTTAAAGTGATATATATTGTTAATTTCATTTTTGTTATACAAAAATTATGAGTGATAGAGAGATTTTAAGTATAAGAAATAAGTCTAAGAAAATCTCCATGGAAATAGTTGGACAGAAGTTGTAACATCCCGAAAATTTCAAAGTTAAGATTCGAGTAATTCTTTATTTGTGAATAAGTTTTGTATGTTAAGGTCACTAGAATCCCCTAGCATAAAGTTGAGTTGAAAACTTTCTTTTCGATTGAGTTTCGCTATGAGATTTTTCTAGGTTCAACTTCAATAAATCATATCTTTTAGAACATAGAGATTTAGGTGGCCCATGAGCTATCAAATCGAAGATCCTTGAGATTTAGGTGGCCCGTGTTCTTTTCAATCATGTCTTCGCTCCCTTATTAATATTAGCTATTTAAGTATTCATTAATCATTGACATATCCTACATATCCTAATCATATCTCTTATATTACATTTCAAATTAAATTGAGGTTTAGAGGAAAGTTCAAAAGGTCCTTTTTGAGTCACTTTGAGAAGTCTTTTGCAAGTACTATATATTTGAACTAAGTCTTGAGAAAATAAATATAAAAATGAGATGGGTTGTATTTATGATTGAAAAAGAGTAGAAGGGACGTAAGTATTGCATTGAGGTCCTTAAGTCGATTCATTCATGTCTATATTTCAGCATGAACCCTGTGAATTAAGTAATTCTTGAGATGAGTAGTATCGTTGAGTTCTAGGTTCTGAGTTTTATTGAGTTTTTGAGTTCTCAGTATTGAGTTCCTATATTGTCATTAAGACCCTTGAGTTACTTCGTTCATGTCTATATTTCAACATGAACTCCATTTAGAGTTATAAGTCTTGAGAATCCTTTAAAGCCAAATTTTTGTGTTTTAAACTGAATTTTTGAGGAAAGTTTAAAGAGGCATTTTGAGTAAAGTTTAAGGGAACTAAGTATTCTCAAATGTATCCTCTTTACATTGACAAAAGACAAACTTTGATTTCTAAAAAGAGTTTATGAGTTCAAAGATATTTCAAGAGCAGTTACCTCTTTTAACATAATAGTTTGATCAATTATCTCAAACCATATAAAGAGTATGTTTTAATACATTTAAGCATAAGTATATATATTATTGGGAGTAGTATTGAGCACCGATATGAGGATGAGTTCAGATAACTAACATTCCTCATAAACCATGTAGCCAACATGGGTAAATGATCATACTTTTTAGATGAATCCTTCGTGCCTTCAATAATAGCTTAGTGGATCCACTTAATTGAGGAGTTTTATGCCCAGGCAAGGTATAGAATAGTTATGGTAGCGTGGGCGAAACGTGGTATCATAACATATCTCATAGTGATGGTTGTCGTTTAGAGAATCTCCCAAATAAGAGTAAAGAGTATTGTCATTCCCCAAGGCTACCTCCTTGACGTAACACAGGACCTAGAATCACGAGTGACCCGAAGCTAACCCTGTGTCTGGCATATACCAAGCATACTGAGAATAATTGAAGAAAACATGTATTATGCGGAAGCTAAAACAATGGATAAATGAAAGTGGGGAATACCCAACTAGTCTGAATGTATAAAACATATTAAGAGTTTAGTGATGACTGAAAGAATCACTTAACAACTCAAGCTGAATCTACTACTATGTCTGAAAAGCCTCTAACTGAGTTGAGTTGCTGGGACATGCCCCCCAGCTAACTCTAACAAAACTGAAAAACTAAATAAAAAGACTAAAGTGAAAAGCATATCTATTGTCCTCGAAGTAAGAAGACTCACCACTGAAGCTGCTGAAATACAGACCGAGAATCCATCTAAGCGTGATCTGGATGCTAAGTACTTGAACCTACATCATGAAAGGATATAGCGCAGGGTATGCATCAATACTTAGAATGTACTGAACATGCATGATATAGATACTAAGCTGAACAAAGCATAACTGAGCAATAACATAAACTGAGAAAAAATGTAAATATTGAAACATAACTGAAAACCTAAGCTAAATGCAATGACCAAGTACTAATCATGAAAATAACATGCTAAACTGAATGCTGAAGTATATATTGAAAACCTGGTCAAATACACTGAGAGTCTGACTGTGGGAGCTACTATTAACTGACATAAAACCACGTAAGCTAAACATGGAGTCAGATGTATATGCCCCATTGAGAGGACCCAATATACCTTGTGAGGGGTATAAAGGATTGATTGGTGTGATCACTAAATTTGATGCCTAACCAAAGGGACTTATAATCCTACAGGGGCACGTAGTTCTGGGACTATAAGGGTACGATGTACCCTAGTCCAACTCGGTGCTAAGTCTACTCCCAACTGAATATGTATATAACTGAAATGTGACTGAAAAACTGAGTAGCTCAGAATACTGATATGCTATCTAAGAATGCAACATTTATGTACTGATAATGCGACATTCGAAATCTGAAGCATGATTATCTACTTAACTGACCTAGCAAGTATAATTCATGAACTAAGAGAATCTATACAAACTAAGGTTTTGCGTTTCATACAAGGAATTACGTAAACTTTCCAAAAAACCTGTTATTTCGATTGAGGATTGTCACGACCCAGACCATCGTAATTGGCACCCACACTAACCCTCCAGTGGGAGAACCATTAATAATAATTAGCTAACCAAGGAACTAAGGCATTTAGAAATACGAAAGCAGGTATAAATGCTAAGGAAAAGATAAGGAGTCCCGATAAACTCCAACAAAAGTCTAACAACCAAAACTAACATTGCGGAAATAACACCTAGAACCTGAAAGTCAATGTACCAAAACATCTAAAGTTCAACGATAAGTCTAAACAAGAAGGGTACAACCCCAAACTAAACATAAGACTAACTAAAGTACTAGTCTAAGTCCAGGATGTGGACATAGACAGAAAACAAAACTCATGGCAGCCCGGAAGAACTGGTTCACCCTTGAATTCGAAACGATCACTAATCTTCTAAATGAGGTCTATCAATAGCCTCCTGAAGATGCCCTGTACTCAACAAAGAAAGAGTAAGTGCAGTATATGTACACAACCACAGTGTACTAGTAGGATCAAACAGCTATCCCACTAAGTGCAACATACATAAGCCATCATTACAACACAATAACATGCATATACCAAACATATATAATATCAACATCATTTACGATCAACGTACAATTTCACGTTTCTCAATTATACAATTATGTCAAGTCAATGGTCTTTTCATGGTTCAAACCTAAACTGTTAGCATACCGGTACATGGTACCCGATTCAATGTTTATGCCGAAACATGGCAACCGATCCCATGTTTATGTCGGAATGTGGCAACCAATCCCAGTTAGTTTGTCGAAACGCAACACCCGATCAATTCAACAAGCCACAATCACAATCACAATCACAAGTATATATGCAAATCATACAATAAAGTCATAATTCATCTCATTCATCATTCATCTATCCTCATTTACAAGTAGAGTGATCAATAGTGCAACATTCACATACATACACATATTATAATGAAGCAATAACAAACATATATCACAATCATGAAATCACAACCATCACCCACCTCGTACCACGATTGAATTCCCTAAGAAACTTGATACTTCCCTTTACGGATTCGTTCCACTTGTTCTTGGTCTACAAACAATCAATACATTGCTAGGATCAATAAACAAGACTTAATTACCCGGAATAAGGTCAATACTATCAACCCTAGATCAAACCCATAATCCCAATATCTAAATTAGCGCTTTTCCCACCATAATTTCTAGATCAACCCCCCTTTCATCGATAATTACCCGCTAGATTACATTCTACGGATTGAAAAATGGATTCGAGGAGTTAAAATCTTATCTTTAGCCTCAAGAATGGTGTAAAACGGTCAAGAACTTGCCTGGGGTCGTCTCCTAGCTCTCATAGTCGAAATGTGCAAAATAAAACATTTTTGGGGTTTATTTCCGACTTAAGTCCCGACTGGTCCACTATGGCGGCACCCATCCCGCCACAGCGGCCCTACCCTGGCGAGAATAATCCTGCCTTAGCGGCTTACACAGAAACAGAGAGCTAAATAAATAATTCCAAAACCCTCATTTCACAACACACCTTCAACCGATGACACTTAGGAACTACCCGTTCACGCTAAGATCATTTTTGGGAGTTCTACTCGCCCGAATTTAATTTTGTTGTACCTTTACAGACTTAATCTCTTTGGTCCTCATCTTACGCACATCACGATCAAGAATTGCAATCGGTTCCTCCTCATACTGAAGGTCCTTATCAAACACAACTGAGTCCAATTTTATGATGTAATCCCTGTCACCATGATATCTCTTCAACATAGACACATAAAATACCGGATGAACTCCTCATAGGTTAGGAGGTAAAGCCAATCTATACGCCACTGGCCCTACACATTCGAGAACCTCAACGGGACCAATGTATCACAGACTTACCTTCCCCTTCTTTCCAAATCTCATTACCCCTTTCATGGGTGATAACTTAAGAAGAACATTTTCACCAGTCTGAAATGTCATGTCTCTTACCTTATGATCCGCATACTTCTTCTATCTACTCTAGGCTGCTAGAAGCTTAGGTTGAATACTGCTCACCTTATCTTGAGAATCCTTCACTAAATCAACCCCCAAAGGTTTCACATCTCCAGTCTCGAAGCATCCTATGGGTGATCTACATTCCCTCCCATAAAGTGCCTCAAACGGTGCCATATCTATGTTGGAGTGATAACTATTATTATAGGAGAACTCACACAAAGGTAGGAACTTATCCCAATGCCCTCCAAAATCAATCACACCTGCCCTCAACATGTCTTCTAACACTTGAATAGTCCTCTCTAATTGCCCGTCCGTCTGTGGATGGAAACTTGTACTAAAAGTGAGTTGTGTTCCCAATTCATCATGTAACTTCCTCCAAAACTTGAAGGTAAAGTGCGTACCACAGTCTGAGATGATAGAGAGGGGCACCCCATGCAACCTCACTATCTCTTCCATATACACCTTAGCCAATTATTTAGCATTATAATCTATTCTTACCGGAATAAAATGGGCTGACTTAGTCAATCTATCAACCACTGCCCAAATAGAATCAAATTTCCCCAAAGTCATGCAAAGACCAACCACGAAATCCATGGCTATTCTTTCCCACTTCCATTCCAGAATTGGCATTCTCTGAAGCAAACCTGTAGGCCTTTGGTGTTCATACTTTACTTGTTGTCAATTTTAACACTTAGCCACAAACTCTGCTATATCCTTCTTCATGCCCGATCACCAATAAATTCGCTTCAAATCTCTGTACATCTTTGTCACACCCGGATGAATGGAATATCGCGAACCATGGGATTCTATCAATAATTTTTTAATCAAGTCATCAACTCGAGGAACACAAATCCTTCCTTTAAAACTGAGAACACCTTCTGCATCAAGAGTGGTCTCTTGTGCCTTACCAATCACAGTTTTCTTCTTAAGTTCATTCAAATTTTCATCCTCAAACTGTTTGGCCTTGATCTCTTCAATGAACGTGGCCCTTACATCAATGCTAGCTAACACCCCACCTTTTTCTATGAAGCCCGATTGCATGAACTTAGACTCCAAGGTCTGAATTTCCTTAGCCAAAGGTCTCTTAGTTACACTCAAGCAAGCTAAACTACCCATACTCACCACTTTTCGACTCAAAGCGTCTGCCACTACATTAGCGTGGTATTGAATGGTAACATCATAATCCTTGAGTAGCTCCATCCACCTTTGTTGTCTCGAATTCAGATCCTTTTGAGTGAACACATGCTGCAAACTATGATGATCAGTAAACACCTCACACTTAACACCATAAAGGTAATGCCGCCAGATCTTAAGTGCAAATACTACCGCTACCAACTCCAAATCATGTGTTGGATAATTTCTTTCATGCACCTTCAATTGTTGCGATGCAAAGGCTATGGCATTTTTATCCTGCATTAACACATCACCCAAACCTGAATGGGAAGCATCACAATAAACAATAAAATCCTTACCTTTCACCAGTATTGCTAGAATAGGTGTTGTAGTCAAGAGAGTCTTGAGCTTTTGAAAGCTCTCCTCACATTTTTCAGTCCATTCAAAGGGTACTTTTTTTTTGGTCAAATTTTTCAAGTGAGTGGCAATAGAAGCGGAGTTCTTCACAAATTGATGATAGTAGCTAGTGAGCCCCTCAAAACTCCCAACTTTCGTCACAGAGCTAGGTCGAACCCAATTCTTAACCGCCTCAATCTTTTGGGGATCTACCATTACCCCTTCTTTTGAAACTACTATCACGACCCAAGGGTACCCCATTGACATAACATGGCGTACTTGACCTCGAAGGGGTCTCATACAAGCCCTTAGCATAATCCTAAACATAAAGTCATAGAAATGATGCGAAAAATTTAAAACTTTTACAATCGAAGTCAACTTGTTTTTCATAAACAAAAATAAGAGTCTAGACCTTGTGTCAATCACCATCTAGTACAATAGAGAATACAAATAGGGCCAAATACCCTTTACATCAATAAAGTCTCAAACATAGAAAGTACAATAGAAGCTAGAAATGAATAATGTCTTGTCCTCGAACCATGAGGACTCACCAAGCCTAGGGAATAGTCAACTCAAGCGTCACTTAAAAGAAGAAATGTGTCTCAAGGACCGGAACCTACACTCATAGTAAATGTAGAAAATATGGGTTAGCACAAATAATGTACTAAGTATGGAAGACATGCACAAAAATCCATAAAACATACATAAAAGGGACATTTAGTTGAAATCATGCCATTATCAAGTTTAAAAGCCATTATGCACATTTATGAAGAAACATAAGTCAAACCAACATATAAGCAACCCAAAGCCATACTAGTGCAATGCAAAAGTAAGATACCATAACCCTACCAAATGCTAAGTATCACATTTAAGTTACCAACAACATACATATCTTACTTTTACCCCATTCATAACCAACATACATAAGTAAGGAGTTATTCATGTTCATAACTTGTAACAAGTAAAGTCAACCTTAACATCCATACATATCATATAAAAATAATCCATAAGTCTTCATAACATAATAGAACCTCACCATAACCCCTCTTAAAGCCTACTTGTGCAATGCATAAGTGAAGTCCCATACCCCCACTCATACTAAGTAGTACCTCTTAAGAAGTCATAATTAAAGTCCATGTTCTTATCATAGTTCATATTCGTATCATATAGGAATAATAGCATTAACCGACATAGACCATGTGAGCTACATGGAATCCGGTGTTCTACCCTCACACCAAAGAGAGGTGTCCTACCTGCCTAAGGTAGAACGTACGTTTTAGCTTTTAGGTGGATCCACTAGCTAAAGACCTATGTGGGCACATAGTTATGGGATAAGGAGATTGCTACTAGAAACCCTAACTACTAACGTGGAGGTTTCCATTTCATGAGATAACCATATTGGGAACCCAACTAATAGCGTGAAGGAACCCATCTCATACTCATATCCACTCGGTGCTAAGCATAATTCCTTTTAGAATTCATATTAGTCTTTACCTAAGTTCATGGTCATGAGAGAATGCACTAGTCACTCAAACCGACATACATCATAAGATCTCATAGATTCATTAGGTGAGGATGTCATTTCAACCTAGGAATCATCAACATGTGAGTAAACCTTTCACATCATATTCATAGTGTGTTCATAAGAATGGCCATTCAATCAATACAACAAGCTTATCATAAACATACATACATACTTCATGTTTAATCAAATTTAAGGGTATAGGGAAGAACGATCTTGCATCAATACCATATTTACACAATAGTCATAGGATCATCACTATCTAAGTGAATCACAAGTTCATATACAATCCTCATCAACATGTATAAGCCCTAACAAGTTGCCCTTCAAGGCTATGAATCAAAATCAACCCTAACTTCTAGAATTGTCACATTAGATAGAGGGATATCATGATTCAACAAAATAATCAATGTAAACGTAATCAATTGTCAAGCTCCCATCATCAATCAAGCCATACATAGTTCACAATTTAGGAAAAAGGGGAAATCATGGGTCCAAGGGAGATTTTCATCATAAAACATCAATAATCCATTAAACCAACCATAATTCATTATAACCAACCATAATCAACCATAAATAACCAATTGAAAACGTTTTAAAAGGAGACCCATGTTATAGATGAAAACCCTAGATTTGGGGGATTTGGAATCTTAAAAACATAGTTTGAAAGGGCTCTTTGGGTGATAGCTACCGAAAGATGAATAGCATCCATACCTTGACTAAGAAACTCCAAGAAATTTGGGGAAGAACCTTTGGAATCCACAAACCCTAGCATCAATGGCTCCTTTCTTCTTCCTTGAGTTTAGAGAGAGAAATATTGAGAGAAGAGGAAGTTTTGATTTCAATTGGGTGTTTGAGTATAATAACTTAGAATAATGAATTTTGACTTGAAAACATCTTATATACTTCCCCTAAAAATACCCAAAACAACCCATCTTTAATTGGACTAAAAAGGAATTGACTTGGTTGACCCTCATTTAAGTGCCCCTGTTAGGGACCACGAGCCACTCTTCACCAGCCTTGATGAGGACCACGACTCGTGGTCCTGCCCGTGAAGATAAGGCAGTGGCTTGGCACATGGTGACTTAGGATCACATGCCCAAGGCATTACCACGAGGGGTTTCACGAGCCGTGGCCCCTCTCATAGTCCTTGAGGCAGTGGCCTTGCCACTTGGGACCTTTAGCTCAACGCCTAAGGCAACTCCACGAGGCCTCCCACGAGCCGTGGTGATGGCCGTGGGAGTTGAGGCAGTAGCTAGGATTTTTGGTGGCTTCTCACCTTTGGCCAAGGCAACTCCACGAGGCCTCCCACGAGCCGTGGTGGTGGCCGTGGAGCTTGAGGCAGTGTGCTCAAGTTTGGGGCAGCCTTGGCCTTTTGCCTTGGCTTTCCCCTTTTGCTTGGCACTTGTCCCTTAGGCCTTGACTCCTAAAACCTCTATGTCAAGTTAAGATGGTCGACTAATCTACGGGGAGTCATTTTATAGTTTTTAATCCTTACGTTAGGCTCTAGTTTAACCTACCATTTTCCGGGGTGTTACAACTACATGCCCCAAAAATGCAACCGAAGTCAACAAAAATCACACTTAGAAAATTTTGCAAACATCCTTTGTTTCCCAAGAACACCAAGAACAATACGAAGATGGTCGGCATGCTCTTCCTCACTTTTCGAATAGACCAAATTATCATCCATAAAGACTATAACAAACGAATCAAGAAATGGTTTGAACACACCATTCATCAAACTCATAAAAGTTGTGGGCGCATTAGTCAAACAAAAATACATAACTAGGAACTCATAGTGCCCATAGCGGGTTCTAAACGCCGTCTTGGGCACATCCTCAGGCCTAATCTCTAACTGATGGTAACAAGACCTTAGATCAATCTTAGAGAAAACTGATGCACCTTATAAATGGTCAAAAAGATCATCTATTTGAGGCAATGGATAATTATTCTGAATGGTGACCCTATTCAATTGCCGATAATCTATATACATCCTCAAACTACCATCCTTTTTCTTAAAAAATAATATAGAAGAACCTCACGGGAAAGCACTAGGACGAATAAATCCTTTATCAAGAAGTTCTTGGATTTGAGCCTTAGGCTCTCTTAATTACGCTTGAGCCATGCCAAATGGAGAGATAGAAATGGGGCGGGTACAAGGTTCCAAATTAATGTAGAAATCTATATCTCTATCCGGAGGCATACAAGGCAAATCGGTAGGAAACACTTCTTTAAATTCTGACACCAAAGGAATAGACTCAATAGATGGAGAATCAACCTCAACATCCCTAATATGAGCCAAATAAGCCAAACAACCATGCCCTACCAGTTTTCTAGCCCGAATGAAGGATATGATTTTAGCTTGCTTAGGCTTGTACACCCCTTCCCACTCTAATTTTTCCCTTCCTGGAATTTCTAGAGTCACAAACTTAGTATTACGATTAAGCACATCATAATAGGGGGTCAACCAAGTCATGCCTAAGATTATATCAAAGTCAGTCATATCCAAAATCACCAAATCAGCCCAAGTTTGAAAACCCATAAATAAAATAGGACAAGCACGATAGACATGGGTGACTATGAGTGACTCTACAACAGGGGTAGAAACATGGATGGGGGCATCAAGTTTCTCACAAATCATAGCAAATTCTAAGGCAAATCGCACAGACACAAAAGAATAAGTAGAACCCAGATCAAATAACACATTAGCCATCCGATCACAGAGAAGAATAGTACATGTGATCACTGCGTCAGACGCATCTGCCTCTTTCTTGCCCGGACAGGCCTAACACTGAGCCCTATCATCATGTCGTGCGACTTCCCTGCCTGGCTGCACTATACCTCTGCCTGCATTACCATTTCTGCGACCTCCACGACCTTGCTGATTTCCTTCTCGTCCACCTTGAGGATGCCCTCGACCATTAATACCATTTCCCGTGGGTACCACGACTTTAGTCTGCTGTTGCACGGGATCCATCATGTATGGGTGGGGATAACCCCTCCTCATATGCACAGGTTCTCCACAATTATAGCAAGTACGATAATAGGATGGCCTACTGCCCGTCGAAGGTGCGACTCCCAAGCTATCCTGAATGAAATTCTGAGGTGGAGTTTCGGAGTAATTACCTGTAGAGGCGAGCATAGCAGACTGAATTGGTCGAGCTGCATGTTTTGGTCTCCCTAAACCTCTGGAGTAAGATCCCTAAAAGTTGCCTGAATTTTTGGATTTCTTAGCCAATGCCTTAGCCTGACCATCTCACCTCACCCCCTCCACTTTCTTCACAAAATATGTTACCTCATTGAAGCCTTTTCCTGTAGAAGCCATATGGATGGACAATAGCTGCAACACAGAATTTATCCCCTTAACAAATAAATGGATCCTTTCTTCCTCAGTAGTCACCAATTGCATAGCATATCTAGACAAAGAATGGAACTTGGCCTCATGAACAGCCACAAACATACCACATTGCTCCAAAGCCATGAACTCATCCTTCTTGTGATCTCTCAAGATCCAAGGCACATACTTCTCTAAGAACAGAGCATGAAACTGGGTCCAAGTAAGTGGAGGTAAAACTGTAGATCTGCATTCTACATAAGCTCTCCACCACTACCTAGCCTCACCTTGAAGCTAAAAAGTCACAAAATCTACCCCATGTTGATGGATATTTGGTTTTTATTCCTCACTCTCGTATAGGTTAACTTGGTTCGTTCCATTCTTAGGGAAGGATCCACTGGAAAGACTGGAGTAGCCGGAAGGAATTAGTCTCCACTAGCGTTTCCCAACTTATGAAGCCTCTCATAGCAATCTAGGATAAACTCATATGCATCCTCACTCTCGGAACCATGGGACACAGGCGGTTTCAACTTCAAGAACATAATCAACATCTCATGCTCGTTACCAGTCATAACAGGACCCAACGAAGGACATATGAAAGCATCATTACCTATATTTCTACCCACCTTGGGGATAGTGATAGAAATATGGGGATTGGTGGGAGCTTGAGTTACTTGAATAGAGGGAAGCACTACAGGACCAACCAATCTTTTCAAGAACGACATGATTTGTTGTGCTAACACTGGGTCTAAGGGAGGAATACTTATAGTCTCATCCTGCACCTCTTCCTCTTTTGCAACATTCTCCTCATTCTCAACCTCGATATTCTCCTCTACCTCTTCATGATGTGCAGGATGAGCCTCATTCCTTGGAGCATTTTCAACCGGTTCTCCATTCCTAGTAGGCGCCACTCTTCCTCGGCCTCTAACCCTAGATTTTCTTCTACCCCTGCCTCGTCTGCGACTTCTCACTGAAGATTCCTCAGCTAGAGCATTGACGGGAGCTATGGGTTTGATGCAGTTGAACCTAGTGTTCACCATCTGCAGACAGAAGAGTGAAGTTGATTAGATACCAATTTGAATCGTCAGATACCAATTGAAATCAAGTTATAGCACGAAAGGAAACAAAACAAAGTAGAGAGATTTCCTAAAGTACTATAGGCTCTCGAAGAAGAGTACAGACATCTCGGCACCATTCTGCAAGACTACTAGACTCATTTTGGTACATCGAGATCAACGAACCTAGACTCTGATACCAACTTTGTCACGACCCAGACTATCGTGATTGGCACCCACAATAACCCTCCGGTGGGAGAACCATTAATACTAATTAGCTAACCAAAGAACCAAAAAACTAAGGCATTTAAAGATACATTTTAAATGCTAAGAAAAAGATAGGGAGTCCCCATAAACTCCAACAAAAGTCTAACAACCAAAACTAACATTGCGGAAATAATGCCTAGAACCTGAAAATCAATGTACCAAAACATCTAAAGTTCAACCATAAGTCTAAGCAAGAAGGGAACAACCCCAAACTAAACATAAGACTAACTAAAGTACTAGTTAAAATGGGCATAATTTCATAAATTTTATTTTTTAGTCCAATTAAAATGGGCATATTTTATATTATTTTTAAATAACTATATAAGGTATTTTAAGTAAATAAACACCCAAACTAAATCATTTTCACAAAGACCCAAATCAAAATCAAAAGTTCATCTTCCTCACAATATTTCTCTCTCTAAAAACTCAAGAAGAAGAAGAGTAAAATTGAAGCTTGGGTTTGAAGAAATCAAGGGTTTTTTTCATCAAATTCTTTGAAGATTCTTCATCAAGGTATGGTTGTTTTCATCCATGGGTAGATTTCACCCATGGAGCCCCTTCAAAACTTGATTTCAAATCTTACAATTTCCCCAAAAGTTAGGGTTTTGTTCGAATAACATGGGTTCTCTTTAAAAACGTTTTCCATGGTTGAATTATGTTGGGTTGTGATTGAATTTATGATTTATGGTTGAATTATGGTGAAATTCCCCCAAGAACCCATAGATTCCCTATATTGCTAAATTGTGATCTCAATGTGGGTTGATTGCTTTTAGAAACATGTAAATGGGTTTTGTTTAGATTAATTGAATTGATTGAATTATGTTATTACCCATATCTAATGTAGAAATTCTAGATGTTGGGTTGAATGTGGTTCATGATCCTTGAATGGTGAATTATGAGAATTATACATGAATATGAGAATAATGCATATGCTTCAAGATTTATGTTGAGAATGAAGATTCTATGACTATAGTGTAATTGTGGTATTGATTGAAAGGTCATTCTCCCCTATACCCTTACACATTATTATGCATGAATTAATTATGACTATGATGATCTTGTTGTGTTGAATGAAAGGCTATTCTCATGAACACACTATGAACATGATGTGAAAGGTTTACTCACATAGTAATGATTCTAAGGTTGAAAGGCTATTCTCACCTATTGAATCTATGAGCTATCATGATACCATGTTGGTTTGAGTGTTAAGGCATTCTACCATGACCATGAATTTAAGTAAAGACTTAACATGATTTTAAAGGGAATTATGCTTAGCACCGAGTGGATATGAAAATGAGATGAAAGCTTTTACGTTAGTTAGTCCGGCTTTCCAAAATAGTTATCTCATGATATGGAAACCTTTTATGTCAGTTAGTCCGGGTTTCTAGTAGCAATCTCCTTATCATGTAACTATGTGCCCACATAGGTCTTTAGCTAGTGGATCCACCTAAGCTAACAAACATGAGTTCTACCTTAGGCAAGTAGGACACCTCTTTTCGGTGTTGGGGCATGACACCGGATTCCATGTAGCTCACATGGTCTATGTCGGTTAAGGTTATATTTCCCTACATGACAAGAATATGAACTATGCAAGAACGTGAACATGAACTATAACTATGGTTTCTTAAGAAGTTCTACTTAGTGTAAGTGGGGATATGGGACTCCATGTAACACCCCTAAATACTAACCAAGAGTTGGATGTCGATACACCATTGCTTAATTACTACAAGTGCTTTATTCTCATTTTGGGAACTTGAAATTTTATGATATTTGTAGACTTGCTTAACATAATTGTGATCGTAATTTAAGGTATTGTATTGGGATATTTATGTAATTTTCTAATTAGAATTATGTATAACTTTAAAAGGAGGTGAAGGATATATATATAGGTGGATATGTATGCATTTTGGGCAACACAAAATTATTTGGGCAACACCTTTGAAGGACAGTTGTACAAGTGATAAACATCAATTTTGTGACTATATATTTTCACATCTCCTTTAGTAAATTCATTTTCCTCATGTCTTAGAACCTTAGAAACATATCTAAACAGATTTTTCTTCAAAATCACAAGAGGAAAACTTTGTCCTTTGGCTGGGATTTGAGACACACCCTTCTCTTTGGTAAGTGATGAAATTTGTTTCTGAGCTGGGTAGTGTTTGGTAATGTATGCATATCTCATTCTCTAGAACTTCGTTTAGAGTGAATAAATATGATTTGGAAATCTAATTTGTATACCTACAACTCATACGTTTATGTAAAACTCTAATTTAGCTGTTATGGATTCGGAATATGGGACGCAACATAGGGCAAGTTCTATCCAGATTTCAAAATTTGAAATCCTATATGATCAACTGTTAGTGTTTTGAATATATCTTTTTGTACAAAATATATTTTGCAATGATTCTTGTTTATTTATAACCTTTAGAGATGTACCTACATCTTTCATGAAGGATATAAAGTCCATTTTTGCGTTTTTCCTTTACAAATCTAAGTTGTGACTTGAGGTACCAGGCAGGACAGATTCACTGTTTTGGGAGCATAGTTGTATTTGTACATGCTAGGCTTACTTGTGATGATGATCCTGTTTTACGTCAACATTATTGAGTTAATAGAAGTTAAAGAAGTTATTTAATTGTATTTTAAGGTTATATATACTCGTGTACAAGCTGAGACCTTGATACGTTGGTCGGGCTACGGTTTGAATTCTTGAGGTTTTTTTGGACTGTTTCTATGCTAAAGCCTGAGGTTTGGGTATAAACTTGTACTTGTACTCTTGTATCTGCTTGTATATTTGAAGGGTTATCTCGATACCTTGGTTACTTCTTGTCATATTGTATTGTCGTACAGATATTCTCTGAGACATTCAAGACACTTGTGTAACTCGCCCACTTGTACGGATTGCTTAATTACTTGGCATTCTTGTTGGGACTTTGTCCTTCTTGTGGATTTGATTTTGTCACTATTGGCATGCCTATTGATTCAGATTATTTGCCATCTTAACTCTGGATTTTTGGTTCGTCTTAAGTATGGAAGTTGTCCATTTTAAGCATGAACTAGGAAGCCATTTTTAATATGATTCTTGATTCTCTTGATTATTGGGCTTTGACCCTTCTTGATACAGGGCTTCGGTCCTTCTTGATACAGGGCTTCAGTCCTTCTTGATATAGGGCTTCGGTCCTTCTTGATACAAGGCTTCGGTCCTTCTTAATACAAGGCTTCAGTCCTTCTTGATACTTGGTTATGCTAGGTGTGACGGTATGATGTATATATTGGGTGAGCCTTGGTATTGGATCTCTTGGGAAATGGTGCTATGAGCATTCTTGACACTTGGATCTTTAAATATAGAACTTGATACCCTTAATATATTGTGTACTTGATTTATTTATTATGTTTCAATTGTGTTGTCCATGACTTTTCAAAGGTAACTTGGTGAATCTAGCTGCTTCATGCATATAGTTTTTACACCACTAAGCTTTATGCTTAGTGATAGTTCTTTCTATCGTAGGGAGCGTTCGAGGGGATACTTGAAGCTCACCATTGGAGGTGGAGTTTTTGCGAGTTTTATGGGAAGATCACATTTGCATATAGGCATCTATAGTTTGCATAAATCTTGGGACTTGTACATGATCTATATGTTGTACATTTACATGAAATTTTGAAGGCTAATTTGATCATGTCACCATGGGTTGTAATATAAGTATGGCTATATGTTTTGTTCTTTTTGGGGTGTGTAAATCCAAGTCTTTTAATATACTAAATTTACTATTTGGTTTGAATGTTTGTGTGCAGCATGAACAGGCAAATGTTTGTACTCAGAAGTTGGTAATATCCTGTTATATTATTTTAAGTGTGAGGATGAAATAAGCATGAAAACCTAGTAAGTTGTTTGCTTAGATTATTTTGGAAGGGTTCTTCCGCTATAAGATAAAATGTTACGCAGTTTCAGTTTGGCATCGAATTAATGTGTAAATGGGCAGGTTTCACTTCTTTAACTATTTTTCTATGAACCTAATTCCTCTACTAGACTAAAATAAATATGCCCTTTGTCAATCTCTTTTAAATGTCGCAGGTATTAAATTAGATTTCTCCTTTAAGTGGTAGCATCCTTCCGAGTGGGTTGTTACACTCCATTTATGCATTGCACAAGTAGGCTTTAAGAGTGGTTGTGGTGTGGTTCTCCTATGCTATGAACACTTATGAATTTATGCATGTATGATATGGATTGTTGCTAAGGGTGACCTTACTTACTACAAGCTATGAAAATGAATGTTGTCTTGTCTATGAGTGTTGGCTACGGATGAGGTCAAGGTATGATATGTATGATGTTGGTGATCCAAAAGTGGTACATAACATTGGGTAGGATTATGGGATCCTATCTATGCATTGCACAAGTATAGCTTAGGGTTGCTTATGAGATGGTTTGACTTATGTTTCTACACAAATGTGCATGATGTCTCTTAAACTTGATAAAATGCATGGTTTCAACTAAAAAGTCCCTTTTAGCATGTTTTAAGGATTTTTATGCATGCCTATCATACTTAGTACAATTTTGTGCTAACCCATATTTTCTTCATTTTTCTATAAGTGTAGGTCCCAGTCGTTGAGGTGTACTTCTCTCTTTGTGTAAATCTTGGATTGATTCTCTCCACGCTTTTGGTGAGTCCTCATGATTCGAGGATGGAAGTTGTTCATTTCTAGTTTCTTCTTACATTTCCTTTTGAGACTATGTTGTAAAGAGTTGTGACCCTTATTGATATTCGATTGTATTAGATGGTTTATTGAGACAATGTATAGACTTCCATTTGGTTTTATGAAAAGACTTTGATTGTAAAAAGTTTTAATTTCACATCATTTCTATTACTTATGGTTTTGATATGCTAAGGGCTTGTATAAGACCCCTTTTGGGTCGAGTACGCCGTTTTACATCTAGGGGGTACCCCTGGGTCGTGACAATGCTTGGGTAGTATTATTCACCTGAAGAGATAGTATGAATTGTGATGTTATAAGCAGTAGTAGTAAAAGTGCCCAAAGTTAGAAGAATGCATGCAGAGGTATAATAATCTAAGAAAGGGAGATAGTAATGAGGAAAATTATGTTGTTGCAGTCAGGCACCCAGTAAGTTATTAAGGAAGAGTTTTCCCTTATGGGTAGACTAAGAAGTGATGAGTTTGTGTAGATTTCATGATAGAAGGTAGAGTAAGAGTTACTAGTATAGATGACTTAGAATATACTTTAACTAGAAGGGAGTTTATGTCAATGTGCCATTGTGTTAGTGAAAATCAAGTATAGGTGTTGAATAGAAGAGCAAGGTATTCATAAGGTGATAGATCTACGCTATGCTTCTGACTTTTGAAAGGAGAGCCATATAGTATTTTAGAGGATTATAAAACTAATTAAGTAATGATGTATAACAAGTGGGTAAATGGTACTTAAGTTGTGAAAGGGAACGTTATGGTAATCTGTGAGTAAATAATTTACAAGATAAAAATTGCCTATTTTTCATGAGATCTTGGTGGGCGAGTGTTTATTAATTTTATCTAGTATTCATAACTTAATATAGTAAGCGAGCAATCATATTGATATTTATGTTTCGTAATAGATACTAAACTTGAATTTGAGATGAGAGTCGTGATCAGGAGAATGGCAACATGAGAGTGATGATGTTAGTTTAGAGATCTGATCTAGTAGACTAGACATAGAGTAGGTGAGGAATTAAGATGTTAGTTGCAATGAATATGAGTGGTACAAGTGTGAGATTTTGACTTTCAGATGAGAGAAATGAAGTATGACAAACTCACTAGATTAATAAGAGTATTACGAGGTGTACCCGAGATCGCATGTAGTCAGATGCGATTCTAATTAAGTTTATTGTTTTCATATATGCTTAGATATCATAATTGAGTTGTCAATGTGGAGTAGGCTAATGTAACCGTTATTTTTCACCCTTAAGGGTTTGGTAGGAAGAATTTTATATAGTCAATGACGATACTCTTAAATATAGTTCAAAATTTTCTCCAATTAGATTGATATGAACATAGAAGGATGCCATTGGTAGGTTGATAAGGAGAAGTCAAATTATTAACAGTTAGATTAAGTGGCCTTATAAGCCAATGAGAGAGGGTTAAGAGAAGTATCTTAGAAAGAGGTCTTAGAAGGAATCTTAGTACCTGTATAGGGAGAGTTCAGTAGCCATGAGATAAGCCTTTCCCGAGTATTAGAGTAAAGCGAACGTAGAGCAGTTGAGAGATGATGGAATAGATCCATAACTTTAAAGGTTTAAGTTCAAACCTAAGGGGGAGATGATAAGATGAGAAACCAAGTCAAACATTGAGAATCATATAGTGATGTCTTCAAAAAGAGTTAAAGTGATACACATATCCATTCATACTCTATTGTATTCCTTAATGTTCAATCATTACAACATCTTGTTGATGTTTCTAAATTCAGAATTGTGTCTAGGACTATGCTCATACACTTCAGAAAGATTCACATCTATGCTCAGATTTCATAATGAGGGGAAAAGACTTTAGCCCATTGATCTCAATCGTACTTTATAAAGTTATGGATATCAGCCTTATAATATGCACCTATTCATATAAGCACTCATGTCTCATAGTATGTTCAGTCTCAAAAATGTATGATTTGATCCTAATGGCTAAAATAATAAGTTTATGTCGTGTATATTCTTATATCAAAATTTTTGAATGAATCATGCTTACGATCCTTCGCTTTAAAGCTCTTTTAGTGATCCTTTTTAGTTTTGATAGTGATGTTGTCGGTAGTAGTTGAGTAATGATAGAAGGAGAGGGTTGTGTTTCTTATTGTGATAGTGATGGTGTGTTTATTCCATCTAAGGTTATAAATATGGGGAAAGAAGATGATAAGGTTTTACGATGAGTAATAAGTCAGTTTTCTGGTAGTAATGCATCAAATTTCAGTTGGTACAGATCATGAGAGTATGAGAAATTCTTGAAAGGGTTGATTAGTAGGAGTCGTGGATAAGTTGTAGTACTAGGCTTAAATGTGGTGTTGGTAGTGTATGGATGAATGCAGGATGCATTAGGTGGTTCTTGATTAAGACTCGAGGTTTGTTGAGTGTGGTGGTAAAGAGTGATATTCTTGTGATGAGATTTCCTATAGAGGTATAGAATCTGAATCTTGTAGTTTAAATTAGAATAATCACCTTATGTTAAGTACTTAGTGATTCTTAGTTAGGCTTGAATATAGTACGAGCATATTGTTAGACTCAGACCTCGGTAAGAGTAGTCATATACCCTTGTGTGAGTTAAGAGTTGCAGCTTATGAGGTGCGGTGGTCAGAAAGATATTAAGAAGAAACCCTTTACATTCTCAATCCAGTCGTCATTCGAGGACGAATGATCCCAAGGAGGAGATATTGTAACATACCAAAAATTACTAAGTTAAGATTCGAGTCATTCTTTATTTGTGAATAAGATTTGTACCGGGTGATTCTAAATTTTCTTAGATGTTAAGGTCACTAGAATCCCCTAGCATAAAGTTGAGTTGAAAACTTTCTTTCCAATTGAGTTTCCCTATGAGATTTTTCTTAGGTCAACTTAAATCGACCATATATTTTAGCACATAGAGATTTAGGTAGCCCATAAACTATCAAATTGAAGATCTTTGAGTCCGCTTTCCAACGCCGCCTTGTTTGCTAAATTTTGAGCTCAGAGTAAAAAGTTGTGCCCATTTGAGTGAAGCCTCTCTCTTTAAGGCAATTCATCCATTTTAGGAAAGGGTATTTTGGTCCTTTCCTCTTTCCCTATAAGACTAGCACGTTTTTCTTCACCCAATAAAGGCTTATATCAGATTCCAAATCACTTGGCACGTTACAAAACACTTAGAGAAATTAGAGCGAGATTTCAAGAGGAGGAAAGCTAGGGTTTCAAGCGTTCTTCAATATTCGTGATTTTTGCCAAGAACATTGTTCTTTCCAAGTATGTGAGGTTTTCCATAGTGATGGATTTGTTCATCCTCACGCCAAACATGTAATTCTTTCATTAATTTTTCCATGAAATTGTTTATGTAAAGACTCTTTAAGAGTTCTTGAGTTTTAGCTTCATTTCATTAACAATGGAGGTTTTTGAGTTCTTGAGGTGAGGGTATTGTGAATGAGTGATGTTTCTTGGTTGACATTGAGTATAATTAGGATGAGTTAGTGTTGGGCTGTCAAACAAAGAGAGTTTGGGAGAAACCAATCGATTCTAGATGAGTTAGGACCCAAAATTGAGCAAGAAAATTCATCGGATTTTCTGGACTTGGGCTGGGGAAATGCGCCACAAAGGCGCTTGGGGGGGGGGGGGGTAGGCAAATGTGCCACCAAGGAGCCAGGGGGACTGTCGCCCTGCGCCTGTAATGCACCATAAAACAGCTTCAGTAATTGGAGGTCTAGCGCCCTACGCCAGCAATGTGCCTGGGTCATCAAACCCATTTCTCCTCTGTTCTTCATCCCGTGTGTGTTTTTTCCAATCTTGTCTTCGCTCCCTTCTTGATATTAACTATTAAAGTCTTCATTAATCATATCTCTTAAATTACATTTCAAATTAAAGAGAAGTTTATAGGAAAGTTTAAGAGGTCCATTCTGAGTCACTTTGAGAAGTCTTTTGAACTAACTATAGATTTGAACTAAGTCTTGAGAAAATAAATATAAGAATGAGATGGGTTGTATTCATTATTGAAAAAGAGTATAAGGAGCTAAGTATTGCACTGAGGTCCTTGAGTTGATTCGTTCATGTCTATATTCCAGCATGAATCCTGTGAATTAAGTAATTCTTAAGATGAGTAGTATCCTTGAGTTCTGAGTTCTTGACTTCTTGAGTTCTCAGTATTAAGTTCCTATATTGTCATTGAGACCTTTGAGTTGCTTCATTCATTTCCATTTTTTAACATGAACTCCATTTAGAGTTATAGGTCTTGATAATCCTTTAAAGCCAAAATTTGTGTTTTAAACTGAGTTTTTGAGGAGAGTTTTAAGAGGCATGTTTGAGTAAAGTTTAAGGGAACTAAGTATTCCCAAATGTATCATTTTTACACTGAGAAAAGAGAAACTTTGATTTCTAAAAATTGTTTTATGAGTTCAAAGATATATTCAGAGCAATTACCTCTTTTAAGAGGATAGTTTGAGCAAGTATCTCAAACCATATAAAGAGTATGTTTTAATACATTGAGCATTATTATATATATATTATTGGGAGTAGTATTGAACACCGATATGAGGATGAGTTCAGACAACTCACATTCCTCATAAACCATGTAGCCAACATGGGAAAAGGATCATACTTTTTAGATGAATCATTATTGTCTTCGGGAATAGCTTAGTGGATCCACTTAGTTGAGGAGTTCTATACCCCAACAAGGTATAGGATAGTTCTAGCAGCGTGGGCGAGACGTTGTATCATCACATTGCTCACAATGATGGTTGTCGCTTAGAGAATCTCTCAAATAAGAGTAAAGAGTATGTTATTGTATTTTTATACATTTTGAGTTGATATATATTGTTTGGAGTTTATTGTATTTTTACACACATCCTTGAGTTAGTATCTTTTTATTATGAAGATTTAAACATTTTATCTTTTGTTATTGCTTTCATATTGGAGTTGAGTTGAGGTGAGTATTGTCTTCTCATGTTATCAGTTCAGCTAGCTATGTTTCAATTCCCCCTATAATGCTGGTACGTCAATGTACTAACGTCATTCGACCTATATCTTATAAGGATGCATATACATGTGTTTATGCTCATCAACAGGTGTT
Organism: Solanum acaule; assembly: GCA_036250505.1. Taxonomy (NCBI): domain Eukaryota; kingdom Viridiplantae; phylum Streptophyta; class Magnoliopsida; order Solanales; family Solanaceae; genus Solanum; species Solanum acaule. The sequence goes on from JAJOOR010010990.1 coordinate 40,787, forward strand.
TCGTTTAGATCATTTGACATTCCAGTTAGCTTTAGTGAGCCTTCTTATATTTCAGAGGACTTCACAATTACCTTGTAGTTAGTAGTTTTGAGATGTCGTAGGTCTTGTCTCGATAACTTTATATAATAGTAGAGGCCTCATAGATAGATAAAGTTGAGGAGTCTTTAAGTAGTTACCTTCTTTTGAGTTATTTTACAAACTATATGTATTTCTATTGAGTATGGTTTAGACTTTATGAGTTGAGTATTTGAGTTAACATATTTAATTCAGTTTTAAGCCTTTTATTGCTTGAGTTAGTTTTCCGCTTGTAGTCAGCCTGGATAAGGGTTCGCTTGGAGACCAGCAATGGTTCTTAAGTGTCGGGCCACATCCAGGCTCGGGTCGTGATAGAAGTAACGAAATTTTTTAAATTACAAGAAGTTATAAAGAACATCCAGGCTCGCTCGCATCATGTATATGTTAAAAATGACCCTAAAATTGTTAGTATTATAAAGTTTTTTCCTCATTGTCTCAGATTATTCATTACTATTGCTTAGGTTTCATATCACTAGCCCCAACTTATTTGGAATTGAACCATAGTTATTGTTATGGTTATAGTATGCAGTTACAAAGAAGTAATGCAATTATGAACCAAGCAGTAGGTGGCATCTGAATGGAACTGTTTACAACTGGATATTCTAAACCAAAATTTTTGAAACATAACATATTAAAATCTCACGGCATAATTTTTTGAGCACTTGAACTCACAAATATCCACAAATAATAATAAAAAAACGACCTTAGTTTCCTAACAATCAAGAAAAAAAAGGCATGTTGCTTAACATATTTTTCAAAAAGATAGTATGTCGGGTTTTATCCAAGTTTACAGTTCACAAGTTTAATTGAAGAAGCCAAAAGAAAGAGTTATCACTTCTTTATAAAAAAAAACAAAACAACTTTATCAAAAGAAAGAGTTACCATTACAACAAAAATGATCTTTAACAGTAATTAATAGTTTAATTGTCACTAAATATGTATTTTCGGAGGCAATTAGTACTTTCTATAAATGTCCCTAGAGTCTATAGCAACATTGAATCTAATGAAAATTAATTAATGTTGGTAAAGGTTCTAGCACTCTTCATTTAATGTGCACATTTATTGCCGATAAAAATGATTTTTGTTATAGTGTATTTTGGGCATTTGTTAGTTTCACGAAAACTTGATCTTTTATTATGTCCAAAAACAAGAGAGGAAGAAATATAACAAATTAGTAAACTTGCGATAAAAAAAAGTGGGCTAATTGTCTCTGTATAATATTCTAGGAAGAGCGCAAATGTTTGTACCTAAGATATCTAATCAAAATAATTTACTAAATGTGGCAAGCAAGAGAGCAATTTGTTTGGTTCTTTTAACAAACTTCATCAGTTGTTCTATAATAGTTATCACATATTTGTTGTTGTGTGCTATCAAATATAGCACAACCCACAAGCAATTTTTCCAAAAAGTATATAAAGAAACTTGTAGAAAGGGACAAAAGAGAAGATCAATTTCCAGTCATCTTTACTGGAATTTTTAACAGAGTTAAAAAAAAAGTCACCAAAATAGCAAAAAAGAAATTGCAATAGATACATGAATCACTATGACTTACAGTAAAAGATTAAGCTTAATGAAGTAGGACGAAAAAAACTTTGAGGAATGAAACTCACTTCATAAGAAGGTTAATTAATGTATTTGAATTCGACTCTCCCTATAGAGAAAAAACCCTACAAATAATAGTGGAAGAAATAGAAGTTTTGTTTATTAAAGAAGCAAAAGTAATGAATTCAACCATTTCAACAGCGTTATGCGTTGTCGTCAGAGAGGTACAAGAGTAGTAATGTCGCATTGCAATTGAAATCAATTTTCTTTATTTATATGAAGAAAACTGTAGAAAGGGACAAAAGAGAAGATCAATTTTCAATCACCCTTGCTGAAATTTTTAATAGAGTTCAAAAAAAGTCACCAAAATAGCAAAAAGAAATTGCAATAATTACAGGAACCATTATGACTTACAGTAAAGATTAAGCCTCATGAAATAGGATGAAACAAACTTCATAAGAAGCTTAATTAATGTATTTGAATTCGACTCTTCTATAGTGGGAAAAAAACCTACAAATAATAGTGGCAGAAATAGAAGTTTTGTTTACTTTGAACCAAATGTAATGAATTCAACCAATTCCAGTAGCACTATGAGTTATGGACTGAGAGGTGCAAGAGTAGTAATGTCGCATTGCAATTGAATTTAATTTTTTTTGTCTATTCTTTCTTCTTTTGGTGCCTTGAAATTAAGGGTTCGGTTTTAAAAGGTGTGAATAAAAAATGAAGAGTTGTGACTTTTGTGAAAAGTTGTGACTTTTGTGGAAAGTCGTGACTTTTGTGGAAAGTCGTGACTTTTGTGAAAAATTGTGACTTTTATTAAAAGTTTTGACTTTTATGAAGAGTTGTTACTTTTCTGAAGAGTTGTGACTTTTATGAAAAGTTGTCACTTTTATGAAAAGTTGTGACTATTTCATAAATTTGTGACTTTTAAGAATGGTTAAATAAGAATCATGATCTGTGAGGGCACCATATAGGCTGGTTGATTGTTGTAAACAGGTGCAACATTTATGAAGAGCGGTAAAAGTTGTAAAATAATGAACGTGAGAAGCGGATGTTAAGGGCTGAAGCAAGGTTCCTAATGCAAATGGGAAGGGTAGTTTTGGAAATAAAAAATAAAAAGATAATCCTTGATTCTGGTGAAGCCATGTCACCGGGTTGAGGGTTCTCTTATATATAAACAATGAAGTTTAAAATATGTACTCAAAAACAACAATTAATAACATAAGTGTAAATTAATAACTATAAAAGAACATACCAGGATCTGTAACAATAGAATGAAGCAGAAAGGACAAAATTGACCCCACCGAATGCACAATATCCCCTTAAGGAAATTATTCCCCTATAGTAAAGGAATAGATCCTCTCAAGATAGAATAATTCTATTCACCAGTGTATTGATACAAATATAATGGTGTCACTGAGCTACTCAACGAGAGCAAAGTACACGAATATTTAATTGTGCAAAAGAAAAAAAAGTTCAAAATTTTTGTTGTTTTAAAATTTGAGGAAATCCCTCTATTTATAGACAACAAAAGGTAGTGTGAACAAATGCTTATTGTGCTTTGTCAGAAAGATCACAACTTTGTGGAAAAGTCAAAACTCTTCGAAAAAGTCACAACCTTTCATATATAAAAGTAGTAACTCTTCATAAAATTCACAACTTTTCATGAAGGGTAAGACTAATTTTGAAAATAAATATATTAAAAGGGAATCCTGGTTTGTGGTAGCGCCACATAGGCGGGCCTAGGATTCTCTTTTTTATATATATATGTAGACGCACACACACATATGATACATGATATATACTAGATTGTCCATCACCCGTGCTGAGCACGGGCCCAACATGTGTGGTTTCAATATCATTTTTTACCGTAAGAATACAACTTAAATAATTTAACTACATTTAGTCTAATTTTTTTGCAGTAACTTGGGTAGGAAAGTGACATTTTCATGTACATGTGAGAGTGAGAAGTTCATGTACCTTACGATAATATTGATCATGTTCCAATCTTACATCAATATAGATAAAATCAAACAGTAATTCATACAGATGTTTAAATAGAGGCTATGTTCATTATGTTTATGAATCGAACATTATCGATATATGAACCTCATATCATCGAACGTGTTATTACATTTTCTCCACTCTAACATTGACCAATAGTACTCAACACTATTTCTCAATCAAAATATTTAGCGCCTAACCTAAATGTATGGTAAGTGATATCTTGTTGTCTTGTTCATGTCGTCAAGCCCTATAAGGTCAACAAATTCATTGCATAAATAACCAGTAAATGTGAATTAGAAATAATGCAGATGTTTTTCCTAGAGAAAGAGGATAACATGCAAGTATCAACTTATTTAACTCTAAAATATCAAGTAGCTAGATGTAAAAACTTATATGTTTTAACAACAAAACATAAAATAATAGCAAAAAATAAAATAAAATAAATAAAAATAGAAAATCTTTTTGAAAGAATAGTTACAGTCATAGATAATAATGATTATAGTTATAATGAGATTGATATAGAAGAAGATTTAGAAATAGTAAAAGAAAGATTAAGTACATCAAAAAGAATAAACTATGAAATACCTCAAATATCATAAAAAATGAGTACCTCAAGAAGAATAGATGAATGGATAAAAGGAAGTGAAAAAATTACACAAAAATTAGAAAATATAAAAGAAGAAAACCCCAAAATAGAATTAATTATATTCTCTATAGATAAAGTAAAAATAATCCAAGATAAGTTAGAAATATTATATAGTGAAGATTCTTTACAAAGATGGGAAAAAATAGAAAGTTAAGAAAAATAAGAAGAAAATTAAACAAATTATATCCAGAATATAAACAACTCAATATCACGAAAACTGATAACAACAAATTAGATCAATTAATAGATAATATATCTAAAATAGAATATAAATATATTCTATTTTTATTTTATTTATTTTATTTTTTGCTGTTATTTTATGGTTTGTTGTTAAAACATATAAGTTTTTACATCTAGCTGTAAATATTTTACTTCCTGGGGCTAGTTCTATCCTTGACATTTTCCAATATAATACTAGTGATTTATCTATGTTTCTGTCATTTATTGCTACTGAGTAGTTAGAACTTATTAAAAATTTAAATTTTTGGTATATGAGGTTACATTTTACTGCATTTATTATACTTTTTTCTATGGGTTGTATAATTCTATCATCTGCTAAGTATATTTCTATGGGTGTATCTATTCCTTCCCTAAAACATGCTTTTATTAGTATTTTTGTTCCTCCTAAATGTACATATTTAATTGGATTTTTAGCCTTAATAT